>VZTI01002091.1:128868-142777 GCA_013397865.1 Struthidea cinerea | reverse complement strand
GGGGCGGGGAGAGGGAAAGAGAGAAGGAGAATGTTAAAATGGAAAGCAATTCATTCCATACCCAGCCAGTGGGAAAGATCCATCTGGCAGCACATGCTTGTGGTTTGAGGATTATTAAAAGTACGATAGCCTCGCTCTGAATCTCAAGGGTCATATTCAAAAAGCAGCTTATTAAGGTATTAAATAATGCTGTAAAGTATGCAAGAAAAAAAAAGAATCTAGAAGAGAAAGTAATAAATTTGTAAGGAGACTGTCATGGTCAAACAAAAACTGAAAGGAACTTAAGTCAGAAGTTCTTGCACTTTATAGTACAAGTTCAACAGACATGCAAATGGTGGCACAACATCTTCCAACAACAGGGGCTTTGACAGCCACAGACGAAATGTTTCGTGTTCTTGCCCTCTGCTCGTTGCTCTCCAGTTGCAAACATCCCTTCTTTCCATCACCTCTCAGCATACAAATGCTTTTTCACAAGCACAAGTTCCCCATAGCCACCAAATGCCAACTTAAGCCAGATCTGGAACAAGTTAAGTTACCATTTGAAGAGGGCATTCATATTCCTAAAGAAGCACTGACAGAAGAGCTGAACTACAGCTGAACAGTAGCATCCTCCCCCAAACCCCACATACAAACCATACACATATTTCCACTGCCTGAGTTACCCACCACAGCTAATTCACACTGTAACCACCCTTTTGACACTCCACACCACAGTCCAACCCATGTTAGCCTGGCTCTTGCTTACAAACACTCATCTGAGTGGCAAAATGTTTGTTACAGGTTCAAGTGGTTACACTCAAGGGGTGCACAGCTTTCCTGCATAAGCACACAGCCCTCAGTCCATACTCATTTTATATCCCTGTCATTTACCTGAAGCACCATCACCAAAGCCATCCCAAAGGAATTCCACTTTTCTGAAGCACACCAACCTGTCAGTAGTATGTACTCATTCCACAAGTAAACCCTCCCCAAGAGCCAAGACAAAGGTTAACGCATTTCTGGTTTTACACTGGATTCTACCTGCTTCTGCTCATAACTTAACAGTGAAGAGCTCCAATATGTCACCTGGGACACTGACAGAAGTGGAGCTCAGCAAAGATCAGGCAAGATCTGGTAATAACAGGTATCAGCAGCTTACCATGGTCTGGACTGAGGGACTGCCACGACATAATGGCAAGGCAAGACAACTGCCTTAATGGTCGATGAAGGAAATTTTAAGGATATTAAACATTAGGGATCTACATCCAGTCTCCTCCATCAAACCCAAAAAGTCAAAAATCACTGATTTCTGAACCTAACAGGAAAAACTTTTCTACCCTTGACAAAATGTGCTGAAAGAAGTAGAGGGAGAGCAACCTGAGCTTCAGGCAGCGTTCAGGTAGCATTGTCAAAGCAATCCTCTGCAAAACAGAACTCAGCATCCACAATAAATCATGAGCTTAAAATACAGGGTAAATATCTGAGGTAACCCTGCTCGAAGATTAACAACTGTGATGGCAAACACATTTCTATCATCGAGGAAAGGAGAAAAAATTCTCAAATAACAGGCTAGGGAGATTCTTTGGTATTATTTTCAATAATTAAAAGAGTTAACAACTCAACCACAAACTTCCTTAAAAGCATCTGGGAAGCATCCCTAAAATTAATACAAATGTTCAGGAAGACAGGACATATCCTGGTGAGATTTGTTGTTTCACAAACACTACAGAAGATTTCACTACTTGTAAAATATGTCCCTGCAGGAGTAGATACTTTCAATCAGTATTTATTTTTGTCACAAGGAAATACTCTTTTAGTTGTAAAACCATTTGTCAGGATTTGGCCTAGTACACTATACAGTGGAAATGATCAATTAAACCATCTGAGTGGAAAACTCCATAAGCAAGCGAGAGTTAGTCTAATGCTGGACAACATCCTAAAGGTCAGTACTCCAGGACTCTGCTGCAGATATGCTGCACACTGCAGTCAGAGGGTCGTCAAGAAGCAGTGCCCACCTACTTTTCCTGTTTCCACCAGGAAAACAATTAGAACCTCAACACTTTCTATAATTGCAAGGAAAGTGCATGCACCACTTCAAACCAATTTTTTAACAGAGAACATTTTAATGTGTAAAGAGCAATCCAAACTGCGATTAAACTGACTACTGGAAACCACTGTGTTGTCATAACTTCCACAAATACCTATATAATCAAGGTATTTTTCTTAATTACCTCCATTTTTGCATTAGTCCAACGAGGCACTTCTACAATCATATTAAACAGGACCTAAAACAAAAAAATAGTGATAGAACTGAAAATAAATTCCACTTGGCAACTAGCATTCTATAGCAACACAAATTCTCTCCTCTGCATTCAGCAGCACCATACATTGCATTTCTCTGTTACTGCTGCTTTTATTTGTATAATTCATTTAGTTCAACCTTCACAGTTCATCCTTTTCCCACCTCACCCCTTTGAGAATATGAACAACAACAAGCAATGGAAACACACCTAATGTTTTTTGTTCCCAAGTCAATATTACCCTTCACGAAATGTTCAGAATGTCCATGGAATAATTTGCCTCAAGGCAGTGGTTCAGTCTACTAGTCAAAGAGGATTGGATGTTTCTATAGCACAGAGCTGGCTTCCCTTAAGCAGTGGAGAGGACAATGTTTTGGGTTTCTTCCCTCAAGGATTTATTCTTTCAGGCTCTCCTCTTCTGCCTTATTATTTTTTAAAAACTCATGCAAATGACACTTCCGATTCTCAGTCAAATCTGGTCGCAATGAGGCGATATTAATCCAAAAGTGATGGCAGAGGAAGGACAGGGACGCAGAGACCTCACATTTGTGTTAACCTTCTTCTTAACAGAAACAAAGTGAAAGCTGTTTTAAGAAGGGGGTGTGGGAGGAAAAAACCCAATAAACATGTAAACTTTAATGTTTTTAGAAGAAAAATAAGCAGTCTACACCTTCTTACTGACGCAGTTAAAGTGACATTTTCCAAAGAGAAAAATTCTGTGTAACTGCCGTAAGATTTCTTCCTATGAAGCTGTCTGAGTTAAGCACTACCACGTAGAGTATTAATGGAATTAAAACCATCAAGCAAGGTCTACAACCTGTTTTGTACTACTACAATAACCTCAAAATATCACATTGCCTGGGATATCTCTTCACAGCCAAGGAAAACTCACATTGGTATTAGCAATCACAATAGATCAGGAAGACAAAAAATGTTTTTGCAGAAATTTGTAGGAAAAAAATATAAAGTTGAACCAACTGAAGACTTGCACTGACTCTTTAACCACAATTAAGGCTTCAGTGAACCGTTAAATATTTGTATTTTTGCTCCTTGTACCCTGCAGCTGCAACAAACAAATACTATTACCAGGGTCAACATCACAGTCTGATTAAAGTAATTCCAATGGTTCTATGATCATCTCCTCCCAAACAAATCTGGAATGTGGAAAGCAAGAAAGCAAAGGAAAATCCCAACTGTCACTCAGCATTTCTACTATGAGATCACAAGCTATGGACAATCCTCACAGCCAGTTCCCAATAAATTTAAACTATATTTGCCATCCGTAAGTACTGTACCCATACTGCAATCAGTGGCATGTCAGATGTCACCTTTTCCCAATCAGGTCATGACCAAATAAAAAAAGATTTTAAAAAAAAAGGAAAAACGGAGAAAGGTTTCAGATAAGTCTCAGTTTCATAAAATACACCTTATGTATATAAGAACAGTTGAAACAAAAGTAAAGGAGGCTCAAAAATGTCAACGCCGAGCAAGCAGACAGAACAAAGCAACATACACACACCAGCAGGTAAGAGAAGGGTTGGAAGAAAGCCAAATAAAGTCTGCACATCCATCTGGGAAACACTTGGAAAACAGAAACGCACAGCATGAAAGCCAGTGCTGACAAGAAACTCTTAGGGAACTGCCATGCAGGTCGAAGAATTGCTCTGACTGGTAGCTACAGGCAGAAAACTTACAAACTACTGGAATTACAGAGAACGTCTTGCCCTCTACCACAATCCTGTGTTTTTGTTGTTTAGATGCTGCCATATGCTTTCCTGAGCATGTAGAATGCTTACAGTAGCAGCCTCCAAGCTAGGTTTTGAGCTTTAATTAGTCAGCAGTCCAGGTCTTCACCAAATCAACTGCTGGGGCTGGACTACAACTGGACTGAAATTACTGCAATGTTGCTCTCAAAAACATAATAAAACCACTTGGATTTAACGCAGCTTGAAGACCAGGCCCTCATAATTTGTGCATCAGTCAAATGTGAATTGTCAAGAGTCTTAAATGTGACAGCCTGACAGATTAATTTGTATGCAAAAAAAAAAAAATCCCCAAAAGTACTCTCTCTAATGCTAAGCTGCCAAAAGCATTTACAAAAGATTAATGACTTCATTCAGTGTTTACATTTAAAAATAAAAAGTTTTATTTATAGGGCAATCAAATTTGCACAGTGGTGAGACTAGATTCACTCGTGTGGAAAGGAGAGCACATACTCGATATTTTGACAGCTCGAAAGAGAGAAGTAGACTCCCTGGTTTTTGAGGATTTTTCTTCCTCCTCTTTAGTTTCTTATTTTCCTCCCTGACTAAGTATCACATAGGAATGTTTCCATCACCCTTTTTTTTTCCCAGACCAAGCACCTATTCCTTCAAACCACTTGAATGTTGTCTCCCATCCCTTGCTGAAAAGTGTTCCTGCCTCAGCTGAAAACAGAAATGTAAGTGTCAGACACCACCTGTCTTCACAGATTACCATCTGCATGTGTCATTCAGTGGTTAGTTTTGGCTGGTGAATGCATCTGGTAATTAATATTTTTATCTTAAATCAGTAAACCAAAAAATTCCACCTCACCAACCCCCTAAGTAAGCACTTCTACCCCCTCAAGCAATGGCAAGACTATTTCAACAGCCCATCTGACACACCTTCAAATCACAGAAAAAAAGATCTCTCATTAAACAAAAACTATTGCTTGCAAAGTTTACCATTTAACTGCCTTAGTACAAGAGCAATCAGCCAGCCTGCCTGTGAAGTCATTGCTAGCTGCAGTCCAGATTTAACCCAGCTCTGCAAGTGTCTCATGTAGAAGGGACTCCATGAGAGCTGACTGTGCAACAGGCTAGAAGGAGGAGTTCCTCCAGGCAGCCTCATGCCAACTCTGCTGGCTGACAGTTTCCTCAGGACAGTATTCCTGGAGCATGCAAGCAAAGAGGAGGAAACAGTGTCCTAGATTTAGAAAAAGGGACAGAATCCATCTGCTAGGAAAAGGGAGCTAAAGAACCCAGAGGGACACTCAACCCAAGGTATTACGTAGCTTGTTTGAGTTTGGGTCAATGTGAACCCAAGACAGATATTTGTACTTAAACTCTATGATACCTTGAAGAGGGGCAGGGGAAGTATGGAATCTATTTGCTCAACACAGAGAAGTCGAAAGTACATTTCCTAATTCCTACAACTGCATAAGAAAATCAGCAGAAAATTACATCAGTAGGAACAACCAGTGTATCTAAATGATACCCTTCATTTCCTAAGAACTACACCCTAAGTACATTACATGGGAACTCCACGTAGGTTGCAACTGTTTGCTTTATTGGGGTGTTGTCTTTAACACTTCTTGGCACCTTACTGCATTCCATCTCAGCTGAACATAATTTTTAATGTCTCATGATATAGTTTTTGCTGAGACAAGCAAAAATGTCTCTCTTTCACACAGAAAACACAGGTTTTGGATTTTGAAATGAGAAAATCACAGAAAGATAAAAAGATATACAAATATACTTCAGCATATTTGTACAGCAAGTATTGAGAAAAGCAAGGAAAATACAGACTATTGTACCCAGGTAAACTGTTAGTCATCATCCTCTCCTCTAAGACTGATGGCCAAAAATAACAGCCAGCTCTGGCTGTACAGATTCTTACAGAAAATAACTCGTTTTCATCTGGGGTTGTTCTTAGAAACCTGAGTACCAGAAGGAAAAAAACACCCATGACCTTTCTGACGCCTGCCTTTCTAGACTGCCCTATACCCCTCTCAAAAACCATTCTTCCTTATCTAACTTTCCCTTTCTTGTTCAACTAGTTTCTTTCCCAGTCATTCCATGTTCCTTATTTCATACACCGGGTTTTGAATAGGTATGATTTTACTCAAGGGTTGCAACCTTTAACGCTCAACTTTGAAGGTTCAGATAATCTGAAGCAGAAGTGGAGCAACCTCTACAGACTGCAATTTGCCATCACCATGCATGCATGCATGACAAGGAGAAGAGATAAGCTAATGCTTACAGTTACTTTGGTAATTTTTATACTAGAATGCTTAAAAAAATGTAAAAGCACTAGAGGTAGCATTTGGGGGCTGCTGACCCTTTGTCATAGAGAAGTCCTGTGTCCAGAAGAAAGTGAGAAGAAAAAGCAGCTATCATTTCCCTTTTTTTCTGTCTGCTCATTTGCAATCTGGCAGGGATTCTCATCAACCATCAACTGAACATGGCAGCATGCACCTGAGGACTAACAAGAATGAAAATCATAAGCTGCACTAGCAGTAGTGTGAACAAAAGGTGATGTTTAAAAGCAAGAGAGAAAATAAAAGAAAAAAAGGAAAAAAAAGGAGAAGGTAAATACGGACTGTCAGGAAATATATCCAGAAATAAACAGAGTGGGACTTCCCTATAAAATGAGTACCCATGTTATAAGCATTCCCAATGTAAACTCACTATAAGGTATTTGCCAATTAAAACAACAAACCAGATGCCAGCAACATCTGGACGCCAAAGAGACAGTGGAACTTCTCCAATATAAATTAACATGCCACATAGCAAAAGAGGAATGCAGTGTCCAGCATAAACACAGAGTGCCTGCAGTCTCTTCATACTGTACTTCCCTCATATACTGAAAAGTACTTTTCAGTACTGTTATACTGAAAAGGGAATCATGAACACTATGTAGGTACAGGTAGGTTTTACACACAGGAATCTCACTGGTGTCAGGCATATTCTCTGATCAACCAGTTATGGGACACATTCACCTGCAAAACTATGCAGAGTACAACCATGACATGGATAAATATGAAACACTGGCTTTCTCAAGTTTAAAGAACCATTTATCTGAAGTTAAGTTGGATCAAATCATTGATGTAACTTTCTCAGTAAACCAACTGTACTCTGGGTAGATTTCAACTGGACTGCTGAGTGACGATTACTTCTGCTCTCAGCATTTGTTCATCTATAGGAACACAAAGCAAGGCTGCACCTAATGGACACAACCATAGCAAAAGTCTGGGCAAGTTCAAGCATCAGAGTGAAAGATTCACTGATAATCTAAAATTTGGAACACAAATCTCTGACCACATAATGGACACATTGGAGCCCAGGTTACATATACTGAAAAATGGTCTAATGTCACCATGGGCTGCGAGAGGCTGTAGTTAAGGCAGAACACAAAGTCAGCACCAAGTGTGCACCTGTTCTGCAGGGGAAATGACGACAGCTTCTCCTTTCTTATAAAACATACCAACTCTACCATACGACATCTCTGACAATAGTTTTCAACACTGCTGGAAGTACAAAATCATCAATCAGATCACCTATGCAGACTGCATGACCACTCCGATGACCCCTTACATCTCACCCGACTAGTTAATTTTTCAGAAGTTTTTGGCTCACAGAAGCATCTCAGCTGAAGTCCACAAGGGTGTTCCAGCACTGTGCAGCCCACAGGATGCAACAAAACAAAAGCTGTCTTGTACCTTTCTATTTTTTTTTTCAAGTGCTCTTGTGAATGTCTGCAAGTTAGAGGACTATAATCTCTACGTGCTTGGACAGACTCCTTACCAGGGCCAACATATGAAATAAAACTTTGTATTCAAGAACACCTGGGTCCTCTGAATGACACAACATGTGAATACCTCTCCAAAGATATATAACGACAAGTGGATTAGAAACCCTTTCACTACAGCAGGGAAGCCACATGTCACACTTGTCTTGAAAAGAAAACGATGACCTCTTCAAACCTTCTTCCTGCCAGACATGGAAGACCATATTCAACAGTCAGGCTCTGACAGTTTTGACCGTAACCCTAGTGGAAACATCTGCTTTTCCAGACAGAGACGTGAAACTTTTGAAACCTTTCACAGAGATTCACTTGGGCAAGAGTGTATTCCAAGTGCTTGCAATGCTTAAGGCAATGCAGGGGTTCAGACTGCAAGCTGCTAATAAGACTGGAGCTGAATATTACTTTTTTCCGCATAGTTTCTACCTCAAAGTAACTTCTCTCTTGTCCTCAAACAGGCAAAAACCATCTGCAAAAGCAAAAAGGTCAGTTGTCAGCAATGTCTGCAAAGCTAAACTTAACTGAGATTTGGGAAGGTCTAAAATGTTACAAGAAATAGTTGAACTAGTGAAAGCGGTTAATATAGAAACACAACAGTGTTTCCCTTAGAAACTACAAACTGAGACTGCGAAAGAGCTGACAGAGACTTGTAGGACACGCATTCCCTATCCTACAAATGTTGGAAGCTGAAACTCCTCTACTTTGAGACCTTCTTTCCTGGCATCAGGAACACCAAGGACAATTTAAAGTAGATTAGACAGACTAAAGAGACTCTTGCAAAAATTATCTTCATTTTCCATAGCTAGACTGCCATCTGATAAACAGTAGCTCAGCATAATTTAACACACACTCGTAAGAGGACTTGCCCTTGTCTAGCGTAACAAATACCTGCCACCCTAAAAGCGTAAGTTTCAAAGATGTGTTTCAGGGGCAAGAAGAACTATCACCTTTGAATTCTGATCAAATTCAGCGCAAGGACCAACTGAGTTAACAGCTGTCAATAGCAGCCTTTGCATTCTTAGACAAGAGCAAGGAGTCCAGTGCTTCAGAGGTCTTCTGAAATCAGTACATGACATTAAATTCCTCAAGTTCCCTTTACTCCCTGATTAGGCTATGCTTTCCCTGCATACCCACACAAGGATACATCTCTCACCAGGCCAAGGTGAGGAGAGCTGCTAAAGAGCCCAGTGTAAGAATAAACTGCTTTCCTGAACACAAAGATCCCCTTGTTTTCTCTCTCCTCCACAAATCCCAAAGATCACGATGAAAAAGGTGTTCTCACATTTCACCATCGAAGTAAAGATCAAGCATGCTCGGGAAGCTTACAGCCTGCACGTCTGTTTGTTTAATTGTATCAAAAGCGTGCAAGGACTGAAATGTACATTTGCCTTTGCTCATTTTCTGTAGTTCTGTTAAACCACAGTGCACAGCTCTCTCACAACAGGAGTTATGTGAAGCAACTCTGGAGGCTACGCTGGCCAAGGAAGCAAGACCTGCTAACCCCCACTGGCATTTTCCCCCCCCTTTCCATCGGCTACTAGAAACACGGTTTTCAACAAGCTACCATGCTTCTCACAGCACAGACAAGTGCAATTTTGAACAGTTTCAGATGCTGCATAAAACATCTTTGCATCAGTCAGTATTTATAAGCAGCTAAGAAACAGAATTCTTGACTTGCCAGCAGGAGAAGTAAATAAGAACTGATGTTGCAAGACAATGTTTTTTGAAAGAAGTCTACTGGCACATACTCTTTCCCCTGAATAATTCCTCTTTCAGGCATGATTCCACATCTACTAAACAGTACCTAAATGGGCATTAAGCTACAGAAAATCTAAAAAGCATTACTTAGGCATTGTAGCTTGAATGAATCACAGAGCAAAGGGAGAGGAAACACACAGTGCAGGATTGTGTGGAGACTGCTGTACACCACAAGAACCAGTGCACCACGCACTGGCAGCAAAACTATGAGAGCCCAGACAGTTAGGACAGTTCTTTCACATCCGATGGGTAGCTACAGTTTTGCAATATGACTGGCCAAACAGATAGGAGAAGAAGTCCAGAATGACTGGGACACACACAAGACCCCTCACATATCATGGCCTTAAAGCATAGTTTGGTTCATTTTTTTTCTTTCACATTCTTTTACTAAGTTTTAGATGGGCCTATGCCAGGCAAAGCACAGCAAAAAATGTTATATTTTGAAAAAGACACTTGCATGAACAAATCTCGTTTCACAGAAAAAGCCTGAGCAGATCTTCCATGTTTTCTGGGCTTCTATTAGCCTTAACTTCAGTCCTGGATAATGCTGAACCATCAGCAGATGTGGTTTTTCTACCTTTGGGCTTCCCAGCTGAGTACAGAAAACCACCTCAGTTCTGAAAAGCACATACTCAGTATAATTTCTGCCCTAATATACTTAGGATTTCTGAAGTTCTGTTTATAAACCAAAGATTATCCACAGTCAGAGCGTAATGAATATTTCATTAAGGGAGGTTTTACTGCAAATGTTTCTCAACGCAATAGCAAAAAAGATAACATATCTACACAGCAAGAGTCATAACAAACCTTTGAAAGACTGGCATAAATGTTTGCCTTTGAGAACATCTTGATGAATAAAGGAATTCTGACATTTCCGGTCCATTCAAAGAGAAGAATATTAAATTCCTTTAAGTCTTTCCTCCTAAAAGACTTGCATTTGAAGATATGTCAACTATATTCAGTGAGAGCAAGTTCACTCTGCAGAAAAGTGATGTTGGGAAGGAAATAGAGGAATCGTTGGGAAAAAAAAAATCAAGAAAAAAAACTTAGCAGTACCTCAGATCTAGTAGTCTTTGACCTCTTTGCAGGAATTTCTTTATCCTATAGGGAAAGAGTGAAGTAAAGAAGTGTATAAAGAACACCAGAGAGCAACATTGTATACACATAAATACAGGAAACAGTACTTTGCAATGCAATTGAAACATCCCTTTGTGAGCACAAAGGCCTAAATTATAACTTTTAAAAGTAAGCACTCAGTTCTGTTTCATTGTGAAATTCTAACCTTTGAGACATTAACAAAGGAAGACCAAAAAAATGTACAAGGACATATCCACTTTCTCCCAGATACTAAGAAATTTAAGCAGCAATTTAGGTCTGCATTCAACTGATTAAAAACAGTCATCTTTCTGTACAGTAGAAGAAGACAAAAATCTATCCAAAATAAACAAAACCAGTATGAAAAATAAGGCTGGATTTATCCATCATAAAGTCCACAATCTCAGACCAGAGGATGGAAAGACTCTAACATACAATTTTTAAAGTCATCCTCTTGCAAATAAGGCAAAATTAACAGAGACCTTAACCATGACTTCCCTTCTTGCTTACCCTTCAGGCCCTATATCGGGTGGAATCCTATTTCCACACTCACACACCAAAATGAAAGTCTCTCCACACTGATCAGACACTGCAGACTCTAATTTAACCTACTGACAAAATCACAGGCTATAACCTACTCCTCCAAACTTTTACCTCTAGATGCAGGGACAGCAAGGCCTCCAGGGAACATGTGATGAAAATGCCTATTGCTTTTCCAGCAACAGCATGGACTGAACATAGCATCTTAATAATGACACTCTGAATGACCTGCCTCTCCCACTGACTAGCACTTGGGCCTGCTGATCAAAAAGGTTTTATCCAGATTTTTAATCTCTCAGGTTTAATAATTCAAGGGATCGGTTCATCAGCTCAGAAGTCTCCATCTGAACATGTTCAAACTACTGACCTTTTGCACCATTCATATCACCCATAGAGACTCAGCAACAAAACAAGAAAACGACTCAAACTCCCCCAGCCTGTTTGTGTCACAAGCACCCTGTGATAAGCAAACCTCAGCCTAAACCAAAGACTGGCAGTTCTCCCATCAGTGACAGACAAAACAGCCGTTTCATTATTGCTGTAATGAAGCCCCAGGGAGGGCGGCTAACAAGACGTGAAAGTGCTCAGCTGCACCTCACGAACTGCGAATCTCCAAAGGTGTGATTACCACTTCTCTCCTGGGCATTGCTGCTGGCTTCCAATTCTAATGCTCCTTTTGGGAATTAAAGACATACACCGTAAGTTATGCGAGTGTGTGCTGTACATCCACGACAAAGACATGTACACTTTTAATGGCAGATGTAGAAAACTGATAATTTAAAAAGAGTAACAGTAGAAAATTAATTCAAGCACACAAAAGCACAAACCTTAAACACAGGGAATTATCACAAGATACAGTGAGGGTTCTTGCTGCCCTCAATCACTTAAAGAGACACCTAGGCTTTTATATACAGAAATCATTATGTTTCATTGCAAGTTACTGAACTCAGCAGAGAAAATTTGGTGTAGTCACTGTGCCTGTACTACATAAGGCATCAGTCTGGGTTAGAGTGGTCCTTTCTGGCACTATAAATTTCTCTGTTGATTACCAAAAAAAAGCTTTTAAAACCTGCACTTTTACCTAAAGAACACCAGCAAAACTATCAGCATTTTGAAATTAATCATGTTTCAAGGCATAAACACGTACCTCTTTAGATCCAGCAAACAGGGGAATGTCATGGAATGGGGAAATATATTTACCATCTGCATTCTCTGAAAGACAAAACGAAGTAGCATTGCAAACCTAAAGATACGGCATAAGATGTTGGTGTTGCTAAATATCACACAATACAGAAATGTATATATGCTATGATTATGCATCCATTAAACTTTTTCTGAAGTTTAATTTCAAGTACTAACCTACATGGAGGACAAGGAATTTGATTGTTTTGACAAGGATTCATTAGAATCAAAGTTATTGCTTTAGCATTCAACACTATGCTTCTCTTCTACCTGGCAATACAAGCTATACAAGGATGAGAAAATTCTTTCATTCTTTTCTCCTCCCTGGCCATACACAACAGTTAACACATAAAAAAAAAAAACCAAACCCAAAGGAATCTCTTTTCCATCAGTGATAAGTAAATTCATCTGGGTTTCCAGCAATGTTGCCCCTATGACTTCACTGTATTTCTAACAAACTGAGTTTCATGACCACCAATCCCCCAACACAACAGGTCAAAGTCTCATCAAGAGTGAGTGAGGGATGGGATAATTGCTCTAGGCCCTCGACATGAAACACCACACCTTGAAACCAGCAGAAATTGATATTAACTTAATGGGGGCCCAATCTGCACCTCAGCCTTGCTCCCTCTCTAGAAAGGAACGAACTTCACTGGAGTGTATGCTTAAGTTTTTCAAGTCCAAGTATCACTATTCATAGTAAAGAAAAAAGCAGACAAGGAACCTCACTTAGCTTTGGACTTTATTTTGACCACCTCAGCAAAGAGGAGTAAAAGGAGTTAATCTGAAACTCCTGGAAGCCTCCCAGATGCTCCTCTCAAATAAAACAAAGTTTAGTGGCAGGCTGTTTATTCCCACCAAATAAAGCGACTTTCTCTAGACGAGCTCCTGCGCTGGCAGCCCCAGGAATGAGCACAAGGGAGCTCTGGCAGTGCTGCCAACCGGACACACGCCGCCTCCGCTTCTCCCACACACCAGCGGACGTCAGAGTTGACTGCAGGTCAATGGACCCGAAACGTACAAACCCTCTGCGATAGGACTGGCACACAAATAAGACAACACTGTTACGAAAATGCGTAATAGCGAACACGGCGCACCCTCAGCTCTCGCTGGGCCTTGAGACGCCTCCTGGAGCACTGCCCATGCCCTCGCACTGCCACTTGCTGGCCCCCGCTCGGGGCTGGAGCCACACGTTTTGGATGTCAGCCTCCCGCCTCAGTGACGTGTTTGCTGGGAGGGGGGGCCACCCTGGTCACAAGGGACAGGCTGGGCTGTCACACCACAGAGCCTCCCACGGCTGTCCCTGGGGTGCCACAGGCCCCCGCTCCCAGGCTGCCACAACACAGCACGCCGGCGGCGCTTCCCCCGTGGCGTCCTCCGGGGCTGAGCAAGGGCACGGCTGGGCCGGGATTGAGCTGGCCCAGCATCCCCTCCAAAAACCGGGATCTCTACAGGATCCGCCCTCGCTCTCTACAAAAACACTGCTCCCCCCCTGCAGCGGGGGGAAGGCT
>VZTI01002091.1:74819-128616 GCA_013397865.1 Struthidea cinerea | reverse complement strand
CGGCCGCGCGCCCGCCTTCCCTCCCCTTCCTGCGGCCGCCGCGCCGCGCCGGCCCTGCCCCGCCTGCCGCGGCCCCTGCGAGCGCCGGCCAGCGCCTCAGAGGGAGAGAGAGGTTGCGGGGCTGCCCAGCCGCGAGGGAGGGCTCCACCGAGTTGAAATTAATAGTAACAAGAGCCAACCCCTCCTTGAGGTGGCAGGTGTCCCCAGCGGGAGCCCGGCAAGCTTGGGCAGGTGGTAGCCCAGGCGTACCAGGCTGAGGTGCTCTCAGGCCACCAGCACTGCCAGAAAGGGGGATGTCAAGAGAAATGGAGCCAGGCTCTTCTCGGTGCTGCCAAGCACTAGGACATGAGGGAACGGGCAGAAAGTGGCACACAGGAAATGCCACCTGAAAATGAGGAAGAACTTCACTGTGCATGTGACCGAGCACTGGAACACATTGCCCAGAGCGGCTGTGGAGTCTCCGTAACTGGAGATATTCAAGAACCGTCTGGAGACAATCCTGTGCCGTGTGCTGTAGGATGACCCTGCTTGAGCAGGGAGGTTGGACCAGATGAGCCACTGTGGTCCCTTTCAGTCTGACCAACTGCGATTCTGTGAAAAGTGTGTAAAATTAGGGGTGATGATACCAAAGGTTGCTATCCNGCCACCTGAAAATGAGGAAGAACTTCACTGTGCATGTGACCGAGCACTGGAACACATTGCCCAGAGCGGCTGTGGAGTCTCCGTAACTGGAGATATTCAAGAACCGTCTGGAGACAATCCTGTGCCGTGTGCTGTAGGATGACCCTGCTTGAGCAGGGAGGTTGGACCAGATGAGCCACTGTGGTCCCTTTCAGTCTGACCAACTGCGATTCTGTGAAAAGTGTGTAAAATTAGGGGTGATGATACCAAAGGTTGCTATCCTTACCTGAGGCCCATGGCAGCATGAAGATCCTACCCTGTTGCTCCTTAGGTAGGGAAATGTTTGTTTCTTAGCACACATTTCTATGACACCCAAGCCAGTCTGTGTCTGCACTGCTTATAGCTGGGCTGTTTGCATGGGTTCCCAATCAGAGATAATTTTTTATATTGAACCCTGCTGATCCTTCAGTTAGATTCTGTATTCATCTTGTCTTGGTTTTAAAGCTTAATATCTCTACATATGATCTGATTCCTTTGAATTCCCTTTTCATTGATCCTTGAGGATGACTTCAAATTAATTTCCTCTGTCGATAAGGATGGTAGTTCTTGAAGTAGTGCTTCTTATTTGTGAATCTTTTAAAAATTCCTGAAAAAGGGCAAATACCACTGTTTGCATTTCATTGATGGAGAAACTGAGGCAGAACAACTTTTGTTGCATCATCACTCTTAAATCCCAAGCCAATTATCTTGTGTATTCATCTTGAAAGGTGGCCAATATTAGCTTTGAATTTTAACTCTGGTTTGAATTACCCTGAAAGATTTATGCAGGATAACTCCATGTTACCCGCATCATTTTTTACATTATTTTGAATGTTATTGGGAATTATTTATTTGCAGCAGAAGGGCTAAGTCAGTATCTAACTTCAGATTTAAACAGCATATAAATACTTCTCATTATTTGTTCCCTCTACTACTTTGGTAGATCAGGCTTCAAGAGTCAGGATTGTCTGTTCAGTGTGTGCAGTAAGGACACACAATTATTTTACACTAGAGCAGGAGATTTTCATGATGGCCAAACTACTGTTCCCCAGTGTACTCCTCTGAAATGTGTTAGTTGGTGCCCTGGGTCTTTGAGGGAGCTGTATTCTAGTGTGTGGATTTTCCATTACAAGAAGGCTTTGGGGGGGAAAAAAAGCTATGGTCTCCTCTGATTTGTGCCACTGCTTGCTGTATTTGTGACAACAGACTTATCTCCAGGAGTACGGAGAGGCAATTTTGCAGGGCCATTGCCCAGTTCTGCAGAAGCTACAAAATAGTACTTCATATTTCACCAGAGGAGTTGGCACCTGAGTTCCCCAGATGCAAGGTTTTCAGGGGTAATCCCCTGCACTGAACATGTAGAGGTGAAATTCTTCATAGAATCATAGAATGGCCTGGCGGGGAAGGGTCCTTAAAGATCATGTAGTTCCCCCCTGCCTTGGACAGGGACACCTTTCACCAGACCAGGTTGTTCAGAGCTCCACCAACCTGGCAATGAACACTTCCAGAGATGGGGCATCCACGGCCTCTCTGGGCAACCTGTTCCAGTGTCTCACCACCCTCACAGTAAAGAATGTCTTTGTTATATCTAATCCTAGACCTACTCTCTTGCAGTGTGAAGCCATTCCCCCTTGTTCCATCAGTATATACTCTTGTAAGAAGTCCCACTCCATATTTTTTCTAGGCTCCCCTCAGATACTGGCAGATCTCTGCAGTTCTAAATTTTTAGGTTTGTCTAGAGGGCAAACAACCTGGTTTTCATATGGAGTAATTAAAAAAGGAAAAACCTATATAACTTTTTTCTATGATAATAAAATCTTATTATGTGCTTTCTTTGAGTTGGCCTGCTGCTGAAACGGGCAAGGTTAAAAGGAAACCAATAGGCCTAACATTCCGCCTCTGCTTAGTTCTGAGGAATCTGGATTTCATTTATGGAAGGTCAAAGCCTTTGAAAATCACTTACTGAGAACACATAGAGGATTTTTACACTTGCAAAGCTGACAGTTGGGTATAAGGTTATTCTAGTAGGAGTCTGATACATATTTATTTCCCTCTACAAGCTGGAAAGTGAAATACACTACAGTGGCCTGGAGTCCCGGTAACATGCACGAAGTTTGAGCGCAGAGTTCTCCCTTGCCTTATGTTGTGGACATGGTCCTACCGCAAGCTCTCTCATCTCTAGTGGGAAATTAGCTGTGAAGCACTTAGAATTTATGAAATATAAACGAGTTTCTGTGCAGGCACTGTTTAGATGCATAAATAAATGCCAGCATGTTACCTAGCAAGGGTAGATGATACAGCAGAAAACCACACTGAAACCCTGCTAATGCTACCAGAGCAGAGAACATGATGTTTTAGTACTCTAAGGTATCCAAAATTATCCTAGTACTGCAAAAATAATAATGCTTTAAACAGGGTGGATTGTATTTCTCCTTATTGTGCATTATATTACACAGAATACGGCTGAAGTATGCCCAGTACTCCTCAAGTCATATTTGGGTAAGACCAGCTCCTTGGTTAGAATAAATTCACCTACCATCCTTGAATCTTTGAAGCAAATTAATGTTTTGGTTCCAGTATTTACCTTGAGCAAATTCTCGAGAATTACCAAGTCTTTTACTACCAAGGGATTTTTTTCACATTCATTCCCAAGCATTTTGCATCTAGCTCCTTGCATATCATTCCAATTGGGCCAGCAAAAGGCATTTATAGGACTGATCTCATTCATTGACCTTGTAACAGCTCCCACTGAAAAACAATGAAAATGTTGCTATTTATTTCAATGGAATTAGAACCAGGTCCTTAAGACTTAAGTAGAACTTACATGGTGCTTAGGTTTTATGCTTGCCCTCTGTACAGGGGTGAATCTCATTCCAGCAAAATGCCACTGGAGTATAGCAAAAACTCAGCAGCAATATAACCATCTAAGCCTGAAGGACATCCTTACTTTAAAAGTTTGTACTCTGCAGTGTACATTTACACTGATTTTAGGTAAATTTTTATATACACACATATATATTTAAAAATTAATGTTTTGTCCATTAAAATGCTGTGCAAATTAAATGCAGAAAATATTATCAGTCTCATAATTTAAAGAAACCCCTCCTCCTGAAGGAAAATAATTTTCATCTTTTCAGCTAATAAAGCTTTGAAGAATTTCATTAGTACGACTATATGCTATTCCAGTGCATTTGCTCTTGACTGGTGATCACATCGTTATCATTAAATTTTGCTGTAATAGAAGTTCTATCTCCATGGCTTATAAAACCGTTGATCTGAAGGAATCAGTTCCTGCCAGCCTTCTGTTTTGCTGCTACCTGCGTGCAAAAGCCACAGCCAGCCTTCCTCCCTGCCCAGCCACCTCGGTGGAACAGGTCACTGCCTGCACCTGCTGGCCAGTGCTCACTCCTTCAGCCTGCCGATGGATCAGCCGGAACCAGTGCTCCCTAGGGCAGAACAAGCCAAGCAAGGCTAGCTGAGGCAGTTTAGGGACATTGGGCTAAGTTATTCAGGCTGCTTTTCAGCCAAAGCAAGTTAAGGGCCATGAACAACTCTTGCAGATCTTTGCACCGACAGTCCTCAGCAGGAGAAGGATGATGAATCATTGGAGTCAGTAACTTCTTTCATTGGCGCAGCTGGATTTGGCAAAGGATGTCTAGAGAGGATGTCTACACGCAGCCAACTCACATATGTATTTGTATATTGCTCGCTGATGGATGCCTGATAGCAAGGAAAGACTACATCATCTAACTAAAAGGAATTGTGTATTTCAGTAACTAGAGTTAGATTTATCAGGTTACGTTACTTTCCATCTCAATGTGAATAAGAACAGAGGCTCCTATCCCAAAGACACTAAGTACCTTGGGTCAGACTGTGAACCCTTGTTGTGTAGCAGTGAACTCACTTCAGTAATCCAATTGCTTTAAAGAGACTGATCCTCTGTATTTATGCAAAATTTGGATTTAGTCATAATACTCATTACCATTAGGAAGATGTCAAGTTTACACCCTGTTTTTCCCTGAATAAATTGTTTGTCTGAGCTGTTTTGTCTAAGCTGTTAGTTTCTTTTTTAACCATGCTTTTTGTTAGGCTCCCCTGTAAAGTATGTTAGGATTCGCTTGCCAGACTTAACTTCTCTGGACCTCTGCCTAGAAAGTGATTTGCCTATCAAGAGGCCAGGACACCATGGCTGAGTCTAGTTTTGTAAGATATGTCCATTTGTTCCCTCCTAGGCATCTGTACTGAGTTCGTTTTAAGCTCTGTGAACCAGATTTCAGCCTACCCTAACTCCTACTAAACTTGTTTGTGAGTATGAACTGAAGCTTATTTTTTTAAAGACTCTTATCTTTGTTAATCCAAGTCAGCTCCCCCATCACAAAATAAAAATCACCTAATAGTATTCTCTCCTGTTAATTCTTTCATTCATTCTTTCACAAATGTGCACAAACAGAAACATAGAGAGAGAGGAAAAAAAAAGGCTCCAGTTCAGCTATAAAAATACTGTCTGGAAATATGAAATTTTAGTGTGAAGCTGCAAATCTATAATGATTCAAAATAGAGACCTAGAAGGAAAATCTTTCCAGTTGCTCATGATAGTCCATTTTTAGGTTCCATTTCTCTCTTTGATTTGTGAATTGCTGGACATAAGGTTCTCAAAGAATTACACAGAAAATATTTCATCTTTGGTAATTTCTGTGCCCTCCTATTTTACAGTGAAACACACCAATAATGAAGAATCATCTTCCTGTTCTTTTACCTATGCCTCGCTCTTTTGCTTGTCTTTCCTCATTAGTTTTGATATCACAGTGCCATCTACTTGATCAACAATCAGGTTATTTTCCTTAGAAAATTACGCAGCTCTAACACTGAAGAAATCAAAGGGCTGCTCGGTTTCCTGGCAAGTTCCCTCTCCTTCTCACCTCCCAGCCCTTTCAAAGCAGCACTGCCCTTAGATGTCTCCTTTTGGGACCTGGCCCAACCCCAAGCCTAACAGACCTACACAAAGCCCTGGCTGGATAGTGACAGATCCACAGGCGCTGCGAGGACAATTCAAGCCCTGCCGACCCTTTTCTCAGCATCCCTTCTCCTCTCTGGCAGGTGTTTCAGTTTGAGAGATGGGTCCCTGTCTGTAGGCAGAAAACACGTCAGCCTTTTGTGTGTGTAAACTGGAGCAGAGGCTTTGTTTGGAGTAAGAAAGCATCACAGCAGTCCGAGGAGATGGATTGCATAGCTTGAAAGGTTGAGCCATCCCTTCTTAGAAATATCCACAGCCTGAGCCCCAGCAGGCATGTACTTTATGAATTTTTCCTACAAATATTTAGACAAGAAACACTGTAGACAGGGCTAAAAGAAATTATTGCTGTGCACTTACTTCTAAAGACCTGTTTCTCTACAGGAATCACCAGTCTGGCAAGATCAACAGTAGGAGTGAAGGTGACACTGCCACACTAAATAACTTTTCACCTACAAGACAGGCTTTTTTCTCTTTTTGTACTATTGAAAGGTGTTTGAAGTTTTTTTCCTATGTATATTTCAAAGTAATTTTGATTCATTCATTGTGAAAAATCAGTGTTAGACTCCTGTTTTACCTGTTCCTAAGCCTTATCTTTTTATTGCTTTTTTCCTCACCTGTCACTCTGTTCTTATCTTAGCAGTACTGTTGCAAACAGGTAGAGTGTACGTACCAGCAACTTTCCTGTGCTCAAAGTCCTTGATGGGCCTTACACAGGATTGTTCTTATCAAAGCCTCAAGATTTTGTCCCTCAGAAGACGTCTTTGCTATGACTCGTGCACACAGGCAGAGTGACAGGTACAGGCTTGCTTTTATATGCACTGAGGCTTCTCTGTATGGAGATGGGGAGCTACAGAGACATCTGTGCTCTTTGCTGTCATGCTCCACCTGTAGGGAGGGTAGGACAGCTTTCTGCAGCAGTACCATGTTACCTTTCTGCTTCTCCACTGCCTGTCAAATGTAATCTCTTTACATGGGCAAAACTGGCAAAGCCACTCTGCAGCTGCAGACTGAGACTCTCTTTTCCCTTGGTGTCTGTGCTGGCCGTTGCAGTGAGCAAACTTGGAAATGGTAATCCCATGCCATTGCCACAGGACTCCAGCAGTGATCTCTGCATCCACTCAAAGGGAACAGGCACGGTAGTCAACCCACACCAGTATTTTTTTTATAACTTCTGGGATCTTAAGTTATAAAGAAACCTTCTGTAACAGCTGTGTGGTATGACAAGAAAACAAATAACTGTTTGCTTACTTAATGGCCATCAGTCTTTATGGCGCTTCTGGTTCATTTGTAGCTCAAGACTGAGACAAAGGTTGACATTGACCATACAACAATCAGCTCTTATATGTGGCCAATACAGTTGCTTGGGAACACAATGCCAATATTTTCCATGTTGACACCAGCACCTGTTCTGTTTCTTAAGCAGGGTGGCTTCCGTGCAAATAACTCCTATGTGAGTGTTCACATCAACTGGATTCCAGTTTGCTTTGTAGAATTAAGTGATCATAACAGAGTAGTAAAAGAGATTTCCACACTTATTGTAAAAAGAGCATTTTGTCCATGTAGATGCCAAGTATTCCTCTTGTCTTATGGATTAGTGACTTTGGTACTGCTTTCCCATCAGTTGTTAATGGGGCCAGAAGAGAGCAGGATAATTTGAAATTGAGAGAGGGTTGCTCATACTATTGTGAGTGGCAGTGAGTATTTCACACACAGTTCTGACCATGCTTTCTGTGGCATTTTGTTATAGTCCGGTAAAGATCAGCAAACAGTAATAAGAGTTTATAGGGATCTTGCTCAAATGCACATCTGATTGTTTTTATGTAATTTCCCTGCTGATTGCACAGGCATAGCCCACTGGTGTAAATCCACAATGGGATTTAATGTGATGATGGATAAACCTGGTTGTGTCTCAAATCTCCCTCTCTCCAGAGGGGATAGGGAAGCCACCAGTCCTGAATGTGTCCCACTCATTTGGAGTATCACAGAAGACATACTATTTTCAGCCTTTCCTATGCTGTGTGGCACAGAGGAGATATTTTAAGGTTGCAGAAAGGTCTCATCTACATTTCTAAACTGTGGTGTAGGCCTGCTTTGGGCTCCTGGCTGCCTCCAAAACAATGCTGCTGGCTAAAGCCAGGTAAACCATTCCAAGTACAACCGCAGCGGCAAACTACAGCTGGCTTTCCCATAACAATCTTGTTGCTGAATGAACACATACCTTTTCACACCCTGTGACTGAGTTGAGGAGGAAGAGGAAGACAATTTTTGCATGTGGGTAGATTGCTGTTGTAATAAACACCTGAGCAAATTTTACTATATCCTATCTTGGCTGTAACTCTGCATATGTGTCAGAGCTTACAAAGCAAAAAATTCTATGAATTTTGTTCTTCTACCTTCACCCAGCGAAAATACATTCCCCAGTTTTCCTCCAAACCATTTTAATTTAAATAAGTATAATGAAATCTCATATAAAATGATGGGACCTCTGTCTTCTGAGAAGCATTACACTAAAATCCTGGTGGGGAGAGATACCTTCTCTGGGTAATTCTGACTTAAGCAACCGTCAGCTCTACCCAAAGCTACTCACATGTGCCCTGCGTCATCCCCTGCTTCATGCTGCCACAACTGCTTCCCTAGCTGGTTGAGGAACTAATCAGGAGCATAGATCCAGATGGAAAATAGCCCAGGGAAAAGGGGTGAGGGAAGGAGTTTTCTGCCAGATCAGTTCCTCCGTCTCATCTCAAATGCGTGTGTTTACACCCTGCAGCAATAATGGGAACAAAATCATCTGGGGAAGGGGGGCAGTCAGGGTGGTGACTGTTTAAACCAGTTTCACCACCCTCGATGAATACCAAGCTATTGCTTCGGAAAAAAGCTCCTTCCAAAGTCCCCAGTGTAAGGAAATGGGGTGATTGATTTCCCTCAACTCCGACTTTACTCTGTGTACTACTTGTTGCTGGAGCTTTGATGCTTGACACAAGTGTGTCACAGTCTGTCCCTGCCTACGCCTCTCCCTGCTGTCACCACTGCTCTGCCTTTCAAGGAACTTTTGTGGTCTGACTTGCAGAATAAAGAGCTTCTTAGGAAATATCAAAGAGGAGGCAGGACGTAACACATGAATTGCCTATGTAATATGTGACTTCTCTGTGTGAGCACAAAGTCTTCCCAGTATTCCCCTCACCACTTTATTCCTCTGCCAGACTGTGTTTGGGCTGGACACTTTGTGCAGCACTGGCATGGTGCTGCAATTTGACGTAGTTTATTGCTTAACAGTTTCATAACCTCTACTACTGGGTAGAAATGAGGGGCTTTGATGAGGAGATTGCATTACAGGACCAATTTGTAAAGAAAAACAAAAGTTGGAAACGAAGTTACACTGCTAGGTCTCATCCCAGCTTGTTTTTTACTAGACAGTCCTTCAGGGACACAGCGTGGCAGTGCTAAAGCCAAAGGCTCTGCCAGCATCTGTCAGAGGGACATTAGTTGTGTCCCCTGGCAGATGCTGTGGCAATGATTGTGCGTGAGACTGACACCGATTAGGCTGCACCACGGGGCATTTCCTACAGCAGTGAGGGCCGCGGGGTTGGGTATCACAGCAGCGGCAGTGATTGCTACTGATGGCTGTTGGGGCTCTTCCCAGGATAAGTCCGGTCCAAGCTTAGATGCCAGCAACTCCTGCTGTTTTGACATGAGCTTGATTAGACCTGCTCTGCAGAGGATCACTAGACAGTACATGCGTGCCAGAGGCCATTGCTAGCAGACAGGATAATAAGATCTCTTCCAGGGGTTAATCCAGATGTATTACGAGCAGGTGTTTTGGTGTCCACTCCCTTGGCTGTCACAGCATGGTGGTTTGCTGTGGTGCCCTTCACAGGTCCTTGGCTTTAGCCTCCCTGTGCGTAGTGTAAAGCGGGACAGAGCATGGTTTGAGACGAGCGTCAGCTCCACACTGCTTCCTACCTCCCGGAGTGGCTTTTATGTCCTTCTCAGCCCTTTTCTTCATTGTCCTGGGGGATTGGTCGCCTTTCAAACCTGTAGATCCGGAGTTTCCAGCCCAAAAGCTACACCTCTCAATGGGGTCAGGAGACTGGCAGATGCTACTTGATATGCAGGGAGCTGGGGTCCTGACCAGGCTGCCGGAGTGAGGGTGGAGTGGGTGGCTGGCCTCCCCTTCCCATTTGCCTTGCCCTCTGCTTCCCGCTGCCCGGCAGTGCAGAGGGGGAAGGGGTCTGGTGAAAGCATGGTGGTGCCGTGCCACACTCGGGCATCTCCCTGCCCGACAGCCGGGACGAGGCAATTCCTGCTCCAGGCTGCCGGCACCCCTGGCCCTGCGGCGGGGTGAGGAGCGTGCCCTGAAGCGGGGAGAGGGCCCGGGAATGGCTGCGGTTTGGGGCCGGCTCTGAAAGCGGCCCCGCCAGGCGCGCTCGCACGTAGGGCAGGTGAATGCAAACGCTGCCTGGGGCGGCAGCTTCCCGGGGGTGGAGCTGCTCCGGCACAGGTGGCAGGGCTGAGCCCGGGGCCCTGCGGAGCCTGGCGAGCCCTGCTGCAAACCCAAGCCCGAAGCAACCAGCCTTCACCTGGGCAGGGAGGTGACCTCCCTGGAAATCAAACTATTGTCCCCCCGCCACCACCACCACTAAGCAAGGCTGTCCGTGGCGAGCATGGACTGTCCGGGGAAGGAAGGCACCGGGGGAAGGAAGAGGAATTTGACCCTGCTGAGGAACAAGCTGTACATGGGGCAGAGGAGGAGAACGGAGCCCGTGGTGGAGAGCACCACCACCGCCGGGGACCACGGCAACTTGAGGAGGAGTCAGTCCGACAGGACAGAGTACAGCCAGAAGTTGCAAGGTACTGGGGAAGCTTGTATGGTGCTCTGCTGCTAGGGATGCTCTGAGCTGGGGTGGTGTCACCATGCCCTCCTGACTGCAGCCTTGGGATAAAAAAGGGCATGGCAGGCTCTGCTCCCCGGCACCCACAGCTGGAATGAGCAATGGCCCCTCTCACCCTTGCCTCCCACCTCCAGAGTGTGAGATGTTTCCCCTAATTTTTCTAAATAGTGTTTTGTAGACGGGACACAAAATATAATTGAAGGTTTTGGTGAGTTCCTGCAGAATTCATACGCAACCAAAATCGTTCTCATTCACCAGAATGCATTTGCTACACAAACAGTAATGTGAAGATAGGATGGCTCCGTCCTATCTGTCTTTGGCTGTCGTATTAAGTGGGGTATGTGCCAAGTCGTTATAAGCATCAAGGACCTTTTTTTCTCAATTAAAAATATCGGGATCTATAAACTGTTGCATAGATTGTACAAGCCTGAACTAAAGTATGTCCAAATACATGTTTGGATGGATATACTGATGCAAATTATACCATTCTGTGATTATGGAGAGGGTTGCTTTTCAAATAACCAAATTGCATATGGATGACAAATTGTAGTAAAGTATGTCAGTACTGGGCTTGTCAATCAAAAATTAAATGTGATGCCACGAATTGAGGAAAAGCATGAAGAATGTGAATGGCAATTTCTGGGAGTGCTCTGGAACACCAACTGATGAATTTCTGAGGGTTTCCAGGGTCTTGAACAACAGGGTTTGAGTATTATTATACTAAAAGTGCGTATTACTAATTGTGCTATAACTGCTTAGCGACAGTCATTCTTGCAACCATAATCCTTTATGAGGAAATAAAATAGAAAAATACTTTGGATTGCTGTATTGTGGTTTTGATGCACTTAATTAGGAAGTAGCGTTGCTTCAGAGAGACAATAAAAGCAGAAAATAAAATAATAAGCCTGAAAATAATAGGTTTTCTATGGGGACTGCGTATGCTGAGAAGAGAGAGGTTCATCAATTATGCTGTTCCCTCCTCATGATAGCTAATCAATGAGAAGGTGAAAAATACTCAGTTAAGTCAGGCCCACGATTCAGGAATCTGGCAGGGGTGTTTCAGGGCACAAGCATGGATTGCTGTAGCTGGGCAGGCAAGCTCCTGGCACATGTACCACCAAAACAGCAGTTTTGAACTCGTGAATGGGGTTGCCCAGGTGAGGTCAAGGTTATCAGAGAAGTATCCAGCAAAAAGTGTGAAATCTTTCTGTCCTGTGTCAGCCGTATTCAGACCATTAATGTCTCCTGTTTAAAATCCGAAGCAAAGGAGGTGGGGAAGCCTAGGAAGTCATGGCAGAGTGTGAGGTTATGTTTATGGCAGCAGTCCAAGGAGACAGCAAATCCAGCTTTGCAACTCCTGCCACCTGCTGAGACTGCCACAGCCACGTATTGCAAAGCACGGTCTGCTATCAGCTCGCTCTGTTTG
Organism: Struthidea cinerea; assembly: GCA_013397865.1. Classification (NCBI taxonomy): domain Eukaryota; kingdom Metazoa; phylum Chordata; class Aves; order Passeriformes; family Corcoracidae; genus Struthidea; species Struthidea cinerea. The sequence goes on along the minus strand of VZTI01002091.1, from coordinate 116,627 downwards.
CTTGCGTTTGTTTGAGAAAAACAGTGATGGGTTAACAATACCTGCAGGCTTTGTATTGGATTAGAAGTTGCGTGTCCTCAGAGTGAAAATACAAAGGCAGTAAAAATTCCTATAACGTATATTTACAGTTGCCATAGAAATGCAGCTGTGTGCCAAGGCCTGACCTAGATCAAATTTTCTTGAGGTAGATGTGCCTGAATCTGATAACGATCACGGATCCCGGATCTAATGTGCTACCTGCCAATGCTGACGATGTGCTGTGATTTAACACGTTTATGTTCTGCGTTTTTCTCGTAGCACTTGGATACAAAGCAGCTTATTCCAAGGTGTGGGAAGTGATTTTGCTGGCACAAAGCTTTTGAGTTTTCCAATCTTGTTAAGAAAACCCAGCAGCTCTGTTGGTGACAGCTAGTCTGTTGTGTGTCACCTGGTCGGGACTTTCTGATCACCCTAGAGTGGTAAATGCTTTGTAAAAAGATACAAATGGTAATTTGCACTTGCTTCCCATATGAATTGTGGGAAAAACTCTGTTTAGTTGCCTCTCCCTTCTATAGTCTCCTGTTTATATGTTCTCTAACACATAATCTGCAGACCTGGGGTAGATATTAGCACAGACAAGGATGTGTGAGACATAGAGATGCAACAGCAGCAAGTCCTGCAGAAGGGAATCTCCTGTGAGTGGCGCAGGTTTCCACAGCTAAAAGTTAGGGGCTGCGGGACCCCGATCTGTGCTAGTGGCAGGCAGCCTGGGCAGAGCACAGGGACCAAGGTGTCTTTACGCACCTCGGTGCCTACATCAGCGTTGCAGCACGTTTGTGCAAGGTGAAGCGTGGGCGAGGCATCTCTCAAGGGCCTTTCCAGCCCCCTGCATGCTCTAAAGGTTTCCCTGAGTAGGAACCGGGCTGTTGCCCTACACACAGCCGTTTCCAGCAGCTCTGAAGTATATGCTCAAAATGCAGCTCAGTGTGCTGGAAATAGAGGTCCCCAAATAAAAGCCTGTGAAGAAAACAAAACAAAAAGCCCAAGAGAGCAAGCAGTCAGGCATAAAAACTCCTAAGAATTCAATTTCTGCGCTTGGATTTTTTTAAAGTTTTGTTTTATACAGTAAACCAGTGTTTTCCATGAAGAGTGAGAAAGGCTCTTTCTCACTCTCCAGATCTCCAGCGTAATCGAGGTGGTTTGCTCTGTCAGTCTTCAAACAGCAGTGCACAATAGCATTGCCAAAGGTGAAAACTTCTGCAAGTGTTTTTCACTTTAAAATTAAGGATTCATTAAGACACAAGAAAGCATTTTCATGATTAATTACTATAGTAGATGCATCTATTCAATACCTTATCTGGTGTGAATGGCCATGCAACACCTCCTGCCTTTACTCTTTTTAAAAAGGAAATAAGATGCAAAGTAACTATTATATTCTCAAGAAGCTTGGCAAGCATTCGGGGCGTGTACTTCAGCTCATCCTGTGAGATAACCGAATGCCTGCCAGCCCCATTTTAGATAGGGAAAAATAAGGTCATTGCTATGAAATGCCAGGTTCATGACAAAACCATGCACTCATTTAGAACTCAGACTGTACTTGCATTCTTGGAAGAGTCCACGAATACCTTGATCAGGCCTACAATTTGTGTGTATATATATATATAAATATATTTCTTCCATCAACTGGACAGAAGCATCACTTTTCTGAAGAGGGAAGAGAGGGGTTGAGGAAGATAGCATCTTCACTAGCATCTGTGGTGGAGATGCAGAAATAATTCTGCAAGTATGTTCTTTCAAGAGGAATGAAGAAGTTGCCAAATAAAAAGTGATATTTAGCATCTCTATGTATTATCTATAGTTGTTTATAAGGTAGGAGTTATCTTTTCTTTTCTACTGTGAAAATCCATCAGCAGCAGCTTTAAAAGTAACTATATTAATATTTATGTATTGTATTCATGTTGGGATCAGTCTTTGAATTAACCCAAAGCTTCTAGTCTGTAAGTACCTATGTATTTCAGTAAAAGGGGTTTGTTTGATGCAGTTATTGGCACATAAATGTTTGCAAGGTCAGGGCAGATTAACATACAGTGTGTCATGGGGATAGATGCTATTAACTAAAAAGGGCACACCATGAAAAGGCATTTAAAGCATAGTTCACTGTCTGTTAGGTTTTGGGCAGATTGCTGGTTTATGTTAATAATTGTATGCCAAACTTGTGCTTGCTGTGAAAAATAAGCTATAGAAAATGGTGGGTTTCCTGAAGGAATCAGAGATCACATTTGCAGTGCTCAGTGAGACAATTCATCCCTCAAAAAAGCACGTTGTCTTACAAATTATTACGTATTAACTCCCTTACAACTTTGGCTGTGAATGGGTCAACTGCCCTGGTAAATGATTTGCACACGCTTCAATTTAAAGTGCATCAGGGACATGCCTGTATTCGAAAGTAATTCAAATCACCCAGCTACCACAACACACTGCCTTAGCTCATATCTGAACCCTGAATGCTGTGTGTTTTCTCCATCTGGTGTAGTTATGAGAAATAAGTAACACCAGTAGTGACGCAGAAACCGGCAGAATTATACAAATTCCTGGAAAGCTACTATCCCTTGGTATACAAAAGCCCAGTCAGAGGCAACTCATCCACCTTTGCTCCATCTCAAGCAGGGCACCTTTCGCCATCCCATCTCCTTGCTGCTTGCAGAGCACACCACTCCTTCCTGCATGGGCTGCCCATGCACTCAGCTTCTTGCACCAGCTGTAAAGATCCTCTGTGCCACTCCCCAGTTCCTTATTTGCTTTGTGCTGCACTTGCTGACTAACTTTCTATGGACTACAATGCAGATATTATCCTATTTCACTGGAGAATGTATTGATTCGTGGAGGGGCTGGTTTGCTGAAGTACAGTAAGGAGTGAAATTTCAGATCATTTCCTGAAGTTCAGGAGCTGGCTCTATGAAAATTCTCCCCCCTGTGCCCTGTGATGAGAAGTCACGATCTAACAAATACTTCTATTTTCTCCCATGCAAATTTAGGCTCAGGGAATCTAATTCTGTTAGCTTGTGCTGCAATAAAGCTGGAGTTATTCCTTGAACTTATTTCAGTGTCTGTCAGGCTGGGAAGCAAGCTCATCATCTCAGAGCAGAATCCATTTTGCGCCGCAGTGTTTGCACAGCACTTAGCACAACCAAGCCCTGTCGTGGGGCTGGGGACTCCTAGGAGCTACCACAGCATAACTGGGAACTGCAGCCAAAGGGAAGACTGGGACACAAGGAGGGTTATGGATCCTCCTCTGAGCATATTAGCAAACCTGGTTTTTTTTAAATGGGATACTTGTTTTTTTGGGCCGTACAGCCCACAGTTCATACAGCTAATCCATGCCAAATCTTGAGGTGCGTGTGTCCTGGAGGAAGCAGTTCAGGTACAGCCCTTCCTCAGTTCCTGCTTTATTAACATATTAGCCTAGTGCCGCAGGAGTGGTGTATTTATACCGGTATGTGACGCCCTGGAAAGGTTTATTTGTAAGTATTGGCGCTAACAATAAGGGCATTCTTCTGTCACCTGATGATAAGCTTTCTTCCCTTCCACCGCGGTCACATGGGAGCTCTCTGTAGTCCTGTCAGCACACACATAATTAGAGCGGTCTGCTGTCAAGGAATTGAAGAAAGAACCTGCGCATTGAATGTAAATATTCTCTGTACCTTGTGAAACAGAAAAATGATCAAAGATCGAATGACCTAATTGCACGGAAGTCTCTGATGCGGATTTTATAAGCAAACCTGTTGCCCCTGAATACGGGTGCAAGGTCATTCTGGTTCTGCAGCGTTTTCCTCCTGGGTTCAGGAAAGGGGCTTTTTGCATGTGTTGCTCACAGCCTGTGCTCGTCAAACCCGCTCCTGAACAATGCTGCTGTTATGAGCCTCGCAGTAAAAGAAAAAAAAAAAAGGTTTTCCTCAAGCCCCTCCCAATCCTTTTCTATTTCAATGCCCAACTTCGTCTTCAGCGGTCTAATTCACACCATGTTTGCACCATATTGTTGCACTGTAAGCGAACCGTAAGGACACCCCATGTGGTCCGTCACAAGGGGAGGGGCATCTGGAGTAAAACTCTTGTGTGTTATCCCATGTGATGCTCTTCGTCTGCACATAGTGCCACACTCCAGCCTTCCCCACTGCTTGTCCTATTTCAGGCTTTCTGACTCCCAAGGATCCCAGTGCCTCTGTAGCCTGCAGCCTTCCCAGCACCTGCAGAGGAGGCAGGGACAGAGCCAGAGCGACAGCGTGAGGACGGAGAGGAAAGCTGCCACGGCAGCAGTCTATGAACTTGGCTGCCTGCATTTCATTCCCAAATCCAGCTGATAAAAGCCAGTGTACATTCCTGTGTGTAACAGCTAGGTTATCTGAGGGTGCAGGCTATCTGAGGACTTGCTTTCACAGAGGAATAATTTATCCAGGGTGATACGAGACTCATGTTTCACATGGGAAAACAAAGTAATTCTGTAATTTGTTTGTTATACCTTGATAACTTATGCCTTCACCAGTCCCTTGTGCCAGGCAAAAATCCTCCTATCTGCACAGTGTGAGTGCAGAACTTGTGTTCCTTTGGCATCTTTCAAATGCTGCCTAAGCAACAAAAAGGCCTGTAACTCACTCCATGCACTGGCATCACTGTACTTGTTCCTATATTCTGTGCTAGTACCTTTGGTTCCATGCGGGAAGCACTGGATGGGGAGAAACCTGGGTCCCCACACCAAGAGCAAATATAATATCCAACCAGAGCATCTTACCTGGGAGGAAGGATGGGTAGAGCGGACCTCTTGGAGCTGCTCATGCTAGGTGTGGAAGCCAGGGAAATTCATGCACATAGCTTTTATAGGCCTGCTATGGCTTCTCCTCTGGTCACTTGCTGAGAGTCCCTGTAGTGAATGAGTAACATGCAAGGAATGTTTCTCCATTACCTCTTGTTTCTCCATTACCTAATTCAAAGATTAAGGTTTGAAAATTAAAGTTTTAAGTTGCCTCTAACAAAAACTTTACTAACTGCTTTCTTTTAGAAACTGAAGCATCCTGTTGAAAGTTATTAATAGAGCTTGTAGTTGACACACTAAGCCAGCAGCAGGCTTTTTATACACCAGAGGAGCGAGCAGCAAACTTCTGATACATTAAGCGAGCAAGCAGCACACTTTTTGATACATCAGTGAGCCAGCCAATGAACTTTATGAAGTGGATGTGACGATTGCCACTCTCAAAACCCTCCATAAGCAAGAGCCTAAGCAGTCACGGGGGGCTGCACTGAAAAAATCTACGTAGTGCCGGAATCTTTGCTGTCTGTGCTGTCCTTCGCTGTCCTGGCTGCTCCTATGAGGCTGCCTGTGCTCCCCATCCCACTCTGGTCCTGCTGCTATGGCCCTGTTCCCTCACTGGGTCACTCAACTGCTCTCAGAGGGACTTCACCGGAGAAAGACCCATCACACCCACACAGATCTCCCCCATCGCACTCTACAAGCCAGCGCTGGACCCATGGTGGTGGTAACCCCTTTCCTGTGCTTCTCATAATTATTCTGGCATTTTCCTACTTCTCTGTTTTCCTCTCTTTCTTTCCTCTTTTATAAAAAATAAAGTTGCATTATTGCTTTGGATCCCAACATTTAACCTCATTTGTGTTTTAATCTTGCTTTGGGGTGTGTTTAGAACCTAGTTCCTTTCCGCAGTTGTGCATTGAGGCAAACCTGCCTCTCCTCCCTTTAAGGGGATCGGAACAGTCCCCCAGTACTTCCCCTGGGCCTGGAAGAGAGCTACTGCATTTGCACATTGCAAGCTCTGTTCCTCCATGCTCTCCCCACGTTGTGGGATGTCTCCATCTGGGGGACATCTTTAGACTTCACACTTGCAAGAAACTCTTTTTGTAAGACATGTGGCTTCTTTGTCCTTGTCATCACATAATGAACCTCTTGTTTCATGCAACTAGAGCCATGTACTTCAATGCACAATTGAAAAATTTAAGTCATTTCCAAAGGAAAGTCCTCCAGAAAGGCAACTCCTGCAGATAGCTGACATCACAAAAGCGTTAATTACAAACATTGCCTTTTACTTTTTGTTCTTATGTCTACTAAAAGTACCAGTTAGTTTTTTGTAAGATGGGCTTAAGATGCAATGGTTTAATAAACTATTCAACAGACTATTTTTTTCATTTTTCTAAACCTGGTGTCTCTGAGGACGAATGAGTCAAATTCTTACTGTAGCAGTTAATCCTCAGCAATGTCTCTTCCTGCTAATCCTCTCTCTTCAGCTGTTCCAGGGCTGGTACACATTACCAGGTAGAAATGAGTCTGATTATATTCCAGATATGCACTCACTGTTTGTGCATTCATTAAACTTGCACTTACTCCACAAGGATTTCAGCAAACTACTAATGTTCTCAAACTGGTCAAAAGCAATCAGCTGAGCATGAAATCAGATGTTTTGGCTGTAATCATCACTTCAAGATCTTGCTGTTGCATTCTATAGAGACAGATATGCCTGAAATGAAAAAGTGAATGTATTGAGTAAAAATGGAAAATTATATTACATTTAACAAAAGGAAACATTTATTAAAAAACATGTTTTCTATAAGGAAACAGCATCTAACTGATATTTCTCATTATTATTTCTTCCTGTTGAGAATAGTTTTTCTTTCCTGGCATTATTATCTATCATGCAATAATGATAATAGATGAGCCCTGACATAATTCAAGAATCAAATTTGATCAGGGCTATCTAATGACACAAACTGAAAGAATAGCCTCTCAAGGGATTGTGACTTCCAGCCTGAAGTGGAATACAGTGGCTGTATTTTGCTCATATAATGGCCTCGCCTGCCACCAGTATAAAAGATTAGAATGTTCTTTTGTACAGCATCTTGTGTTTACCTTAAATTCCATCTGATATGGTACTATCTGTGTCTGAGACAAAACTACACTTCTGAGATCTTCCTCTCTGTGCTTTCTCTGGAGTTGCCCTGAACTCTTCACACACAGTTACATGCATGTAAACATTTTCACACCCAGTCTCAAGAAAAATCCTGATTTTGGTGCAAAACTGGATTCGAAATGGATTGTTCATGTGGTTCCTTGTGAATTTATAAACATGGGTACATACTGTAAGTTTTTAGAAGAAAAAGGACCTGCTGGTTCAGTGTGTCAGCAGCAGGCAAGGTGGTCCCATTCTGCAACCCTAGCAAGAAATTTCTCTGGGGGACCTGTGAAATGATACTGGTACCAGTTTTGCTCTCCTCCTCACTAAAGGGCAGAACCTGTTTTGTCCAGCACATGGCACCTTTGGTGGGTAAGCTCCGCAGCAGTGCAAGCTCCCGTGCAGTTCATGCACTCATACCAGCACAAGCTCACCAGGGCAAGGTTAAGCCTAAAATTCTTTTGATAGCCAAGGCCTTGCAGAGGGGAGACATCCTCTTCATGTTTCCATTTTATTGTCTCTGTACAAACTTGAGGACAAAATGTTCATGCCTGTGTTATACACAAACTTCAAGGCTAAAAACTCCAAGCTGAAAAGCCTATCTAAATACAAAAAAGTTGGAGAAAACAGTTACCCTCCCCCCCGCCTTCCATCCCCCACCCAGGTCTGTTTAGGTTCTTTGTCCTGAACTAGTAGTGTAGAGACCGAGGTGCAGTCCCAAAAGCAGCTATTTAAAACTACCTGTGGTCACATCAGCCTCACTTGAAAACCTGGTGGGAGAATCATTACTAACAAACCTGTCCTTTCCGAATACCAGTGGTCAGCATAATTGTAGAAGGAGTGGGCGAAGATGATACATTGGAATTATTATATTTTACACCTCTTGTCAGAAGATTGCTCAGAGCAGTCTGTCCTGAATGCTGCTTGGCTTCCCACAAGTCCGGTTCTGGGTTACCCTCTGCAGCCTTGGCTGGTATTGTATGGTGAGCTGTGCGCTGTTCAGTGCTCACTGGAGTGCTCATGACCTTACCCTTAACAATCAACTCAAATAACTGCAACGTAATCAGTACTGGCTATCAGTGAGCAAAGCACCCGATACTGCTTGTTATTGCCTCCTTAAGCACAGTCCCCACAAGAAGTTGACATGAAGGTGTAGCAATCTGACTGTCAGTGGAGCTTCCCATCCTTTGCTGCTGAGCAATAAAAGCCGGTGCTGTCAAAGCTCAGCCTGGGCGATGCAGACTCAGAGCATGCTAATGATATGTCCATCTTTGTTGGTACTCTGCACCATCTTGTGGCTAGCAGAAAAACACCAGAATAGCCTCAGAAATCTTTCACTTTGTTTATTTTTGGTTTTGTTTTTGGGTTTTGTGTGTGTGTTTCCTAATGAAAAATACAAATTGTCAGTGTACACAGATAAAATTCAGTGCCCTTTTTACAGCTGACATGGATCTCTGCAGGCTGGCCTACAGACCAGCAAATGCATCATTAAAGATAAGTAGGTTGTGTGGAGGTCCGGTAGTGTACATAAATTACCCATCTGTAGAAGACTCGCTTGCATTTTCATCTATTTGAAACAAATCAGATATTCTAGGTGTTAAGTACTGAAAAACAGTGAAGAATGTCCTAATCTCAATGATTTCTGTTGCTCCAAGAAACAGTTGTTATTGATCATTAAAGGTTTTCCCATGTTCTCCTTGAATTCTTTTGTCTCTTTCAAAAAACTATTTTTAAACAGAGTTGGAGGATTCATCATCAACGTTAGTAACATTGTCTTCACTTGAAAGTTTGTCATCCAGTACTTGCAGCCCTCAATTTCCCATGAATAGACTCAACGTTACATTGTACAGAACAAAGGTTATTATTGTGAAGCTTTTTTATGGTAAACAGCCTTTTTCTTTCACAGGAGCACATTTTTTCCCATCCTCCAAATCATAATAGATGTCAGACCACGACTGTGTTTTCAAAGGAGTAGAAGGGCATCAGCTAGCCTTGAATTTCAGTGGGACAAGAATCAGACTCTCCTGTGCTCCATAGAAAATTTCTACCTGATACATAACATCTAAGCCAGGGGAACCTGTGATGGGTTATCCCCTTAATGCCAAAGGATGATTTGTTTTGGCAAACCTAGGTCCACTTTTAGAAGAAAGAGATGGGATGACACTCAGTGTGATTTGGGTTTGCCATTTCTTGTGCTTCTTTTCCTGCTCGCTGTGGCCATTTGTCCACCACCCACAGTCATGCAGGGCAAGCTGGGTGAGCACGTGGAATTATGATGCTCCTCACAAATCTTTCCCTCTTTTAAACAGAAAAAATGGCTCCACAGGCGGTGTCCTTCACCCCTGCCACTTCGTCACAGGAGGACGAAGAAGTCAGCAGACGCATGATGGCCAGGAGGGTGAAAATCATCACAGAACTCATGCAGACGGAGAAAGACTATATCAGCGACCTGGATCTCTGCATCAAGGAAGTGATTCAGCCCCTGAGAAACAAACAGGTGAGTGCCAGGGGCAGAGGATGAGGCAGTGATGCCAAGGTCTCAACTCAGCCACGTTCTGCTTGCAGACAATCTCAGTGCAAGCACAAGAGTCAGCGCAAGAGTGACGTGGTGCTGGGAGTGGGTCTGGAGCCAGTGCTCCGGGAAGTGATGTGTCAGGGCTCTGGTGAGGAGAGTGGAAGGTCAGATATGGTCCTGACCACTTGTGCTGCACTCGTGTAAAGAGTGCATCGAGGTACTTGTCCAGAGGTCAGCTTGGATATTATATCCCTGCCTACAGGCTGCAGTAGCAGCTTCCAGCTCTCCATACTGCTCTGTAGTTATAACCCTTGTTACATGCCTAGGCAGATGTTTAGTGGTACCTCCAAACCCAAGGTTTTTTCCACAGTAGAAACTGGAATGACATGAACCTCTGCATCAAGGTTAAATTCAGTTGTTAAGGTAACTTTATCCATCCTTTCAGACAGCTGTGGTGGATAAATACCATGCTTGACAGGCCAATGAGCACTTGGGAAATTTGCATTCCACACAAAAGAGGTACATTTAAGAAAGAAGGCTCATAAACTACCTTTTATGGGAAAGGGAAAGATCCTATTAGGCCAATGATACCTATTTTCTTTTTCAGCTGAGACTTCAAAGAGCACCTTTTCCTCAACAGTATTTCAATTTGTAGAAAAATGGTGCTGGGAATAGAAGAGATTGTCCAGAAACAGATTTGTGTTTGTGAGGCCTAAAACACAGCATTCACAGAGATGGCACAAATGACATTTTCTGCAAATATAGAATTAAAAAGAATTTTAAACAGACCTTAACCCTGGTATTCTTTATGTAGGGTTTTGTATTAAATTGGTGACAAAATACAGGTGCAAAGGCCAAAGTGTCTTTAGACAACGTTGGCAGTGCCTCTGAACCTGTGCTGTTAAAACTCCCGCAGGACCTTTTTGCTTTCCTAAAATTCTGACAGAACTGTTCCAACCCATTTTCAGAAGAACCAGCATCTGCTGACTTAATTTTAAGGAGTTCTTGATGACCTCTTCCTCTTCCTCCTCTTCCTCTTCCCCTTCCTCTTCCTCTTCTTCCTCTTCTTCTTCTTCTTCTTCTTCTTCTTCTTCTTCTTCTTCTTCTTCTTCTTCTTCTTCTTCTTCTTCTTCTTCTTCTTCTTCTTCTTCTTCTTCTTCTTCTTCTTCTTCTTCTTCTTCTTCTTCTTCTTCTTCTTCTTCTTCTTCTTCTTCACTTGTTCATCCACTTAGAAGTAATCTCCACTTGACTTCCTCCCCAGCCTGGCCAGCAAGAATATTTCCTGGTTTAACTTGCTGAGATTTTTGACAAATGTGCCGTATTCAGTCGCTTTTCTTCACCCAACTGAAAACATTCATTTTCATTCTGTCCTTTGTCACTGTGTTAACGTGTGGAAGTGTCCATGCACAACGTAGTTCCAAATATTATATAGACATGCTGGGAAGGAGGTCAGAAGTCCTGTGCTAGATGTATACAGGAAAAGTAATTTATAGATTATAACTGTCTTAATTCAATAACCTCTGCATTTTTGAAAGGCTTTCAAGAATGTTATACGTTTTTAATGCTAGCTCTCCAATAAACTACCATATTGAAACTTTGTAATGTGTTTAGAAAATTGGTCTAGCAATGAATCTGTTTCGTATTTCCAAATGGAAAAAACGTTTTCTAGCCCCTATAATGCTTATAAAGAAATTAACTGCATCAGTACTGAAAGCGTATTTCTGATTTTGTTACAATAGCATGCAATTTGATCCTCCTGGGCTCTGGTAAGCTGCTATGTAAATCAGCAATTCTCTTCTAAATGGAGAGGTAGGTTCAGAGACTATCAATATGGGTGATAGAAATTGGTCTTTTCTTTGTTCTCAGTATGAGCACATTACTTCTGGTTATCTCCACTGGTCCCTGAATAGTAACTATTGGCCTGCTCTGCAATGAAAAGTACGTGCAGGAAATCTCCTGCTTCCTCTAAAATGAGTAGGGACACAGACTCAAATTTTCTGTTGGTAGAAATTGATACAATTCACCAAAGCCCAGGCTTCGGTGTGTGCCCAGGCTCTGTAAGAAGTTCTTTGGGTTGTATTAATATCCAGAATTGTAAATGTGTTTGTTTTAGTGGAAGTTATATGATCTTGACTTTGGTTTTATAGGACAATTAACTTAAAATGGCACCAACTATCTAGAAGTCTTTGTACCTGGTAGCTGGCACCAAAGAGCCAAACTCTCAGTTTATGTAGAGGCCTCTGATAGTGAATGGTAATCAGGGAATCAAACCCACTGTCAACTATTGTTTTCCCCAGTGGGAAAGTAAACAAACATTTCAAAGCCAGCTAAGGATCTTTTCTTTATTCAGATGATAATATTTATTTCCTTCCTAGGTAAACAGTTTCAGATTAGGGATAGTTCAAAACAAGGTTAAAACCACTTGATAACATACCCTTTGTTAACTGCGTCAACCATATTGTACTAATGTGAAAACTGTGTATGTGTCCTTGAAGTCACAAGGAGGATGTTTATACGAGGTTTTGCAGAAGTGGTGCTTCCTGGTGTGTTGAACACTCAGGACATAGCAAGAGAAGCTCTGCAATACACAACGTCCTTCTTTATCCTTTGACAGTAGCTGCTTAATATTTGTATTCCATTAGATTGCTCGCTTTGACGTGGATGGCTTGTTTAGCAACATTGAATTGGTCCATCAACTATCAGCCAAACTGCTGTCATTGTTGGAAGAAGCCACAACAGATGTGGAGCCACCCATGCAAATAATCGGTATGTTTACTGTCCTCTTGAGTTCTACAAAGCTACGTGAAAGAATAAACATAACACTCTCCCGTCCTCACTCTCATCAGACTTAACTGGTACCCCTCTCAGAGGCTGGCATGCTAGAAGCTGTCCAAAATGACACAGGAAAAATGACATGTGAAACCTGTCCAGTTGCTGTACTGTACTTGTATGATTATGATGCTTTTTTTTTCCATCCATCTGGATGCTGAGGGGGAGGAAGGAAGGAGAAAATGAATTTAGAATGAGAGAAAATATGCAGCACTGAGTTATACAACTTACTGCTGAGATCTGCTTCATCCAGTTCGGTGTTGCCTACCTAAATCCACTTATGCTGACTCTAACTCTTATATTGTATACTCAGAGTTGTGCCATTCAGGAAAAGCATTAAAAATGTTTGGAATGACAAGCGTGTCACAACCCCAACCCACCCCAAACACTGTAAATATGTATCTACTGGTGATACAGTTCATGTAAGAGGTGGTTAAATGTGCTTGACAGGGACATGAACAGTAGAGAAAGCTGTAATGGATCTGAAGTTTGTGGGATTCTGTGTGGGAATGTCTGTAGGGATCACGGGTATTTTCAGCAAACAGGTTGGCCCTGGATATATCACAACAATCACAAGTTCCGCAGGTCAGGTCATGAACATTAAGGCTGTGATTCACTTGACATTCTGGCACAGCTGGAGAGATTTAAGAAGTTACCACCATGCATCAGCTCTCCCATGACTGCTTTTTTCAGTGCAGAGGCAGTAGGTGAACCACCTTAAGGGATTGGGTGAGAATTCTGAGTTTGCTTCAGTGCAAAGTCAGACAGTTCAGTTTAAAAAACTTCCAGCTGTGATTCAGAGGTCAAGAGAGGTTCTTTCTTTCCTAACCTGACCACATACCACAGGCAACACCTTATAAAAAGTTCCCCTGTTCTCGCAAATAATTGGGTAAAAAATATCGGTTGCCACTTTACTAAGAAACAGGATATTAAAGCGTAAGAGACTTGGGAAAAGTATTAATCCTAGCACGTCTCAATCTGGTTTGCCAAGGCAACAGCTTAATGTAGTTTGATACGTCTGTGTTGTTTGGCGATATTCCAGTAAAAGTGCATCATGATGAGTCATACCCTTAATAAGCAATGTTCTATTCTAGCAGGAAGTGCCTTTCTCACAGCCAAGAGAATCATTCTATTAGTTCCTTGCCACATTCAGAAGTAAAGACAAACAATTTCACCCAGCTATTAGGGTGTATTTCTCCAGAATCAAAGAACCTGAAAATGCATGGGATCATTGATCACGGAGTTGGCTAACTTATGACAGGAAAAAGGCTGTCAAGTAAGGTGTGAAACATTCTTCCAAAGGCTGAGACAAAAACAGGGAGAATAATTGCATCACTATAAGTAAGTTAGTAGGTTTATTATCCTCTAAAAGTACATCAAAGTAATAATTTTGTTTTCAGGATCTTCAGTGTAAAAGTTGTTGAAACCAGGCTATAGAAAAAGCATGCCCATCATATTCTGTCATGTTTAATGTATTTAAAAATCTTGCACTGAAGTATCTTACTTTGGAAGGCAGCCCAGTCATGGTGAGGTTGAAAAGAACTGATAATTCACTGCTTTGAAAGCAGAACAATGTGGTTGCTCACATTCATGTCTTATTTTTGTCTACGTTCTCCACACTTCATGCTATGTCCACATTGACAAGTGGTACTGTCCAGTAGGAGCAGACTTGCAGAGTGAGAGTTTCTGCTAAGGACATGATATCCACACTACACATTTCAAGAGGTCTTACTTCAGCTTGGCTGTAGCCTGTGCCTGTGGATTGAGATGCCCCTTTATGGTTGGACTGCATAAGATGTGCCTTTGGAGTGTGTCTTCCCGTAATTATCATCTTCAAAGGGATCCAGTTTGTGTCACTGTGACTGCTCCACCACACAGTCAAGGCATGGGAGATGAGTAATTGGTTTCAAAACCCATCTCCTAATCTGAGCTAAAATAGGTTAAATACCTTTTATAGTTCTCTCCTGAATTTCTTCTCCTGTCTGTTCTGGACACTGTATATGGAGGAATATGAAGACTTAGCTTTAGCTGTGAAACTTGTTCTTCCTCCCTCTGCTACTGCTCTCCACACTGGAAGCACCACTGAGGGCAACAGGGAGGAACTGTTTTGTTACTCAAGCCTTTCTCCTAAGAATTTCTCTTTGAGACTGTTGACCATCATACTCCAGGAGAGGCATCAGGTAGATTTGCATCTCTCAGAGTATTTTTAAAGCTGTGCCCAAATACAATGTGGTTTTGGTCCATAAAGCAAGTTCCCACAGTGATATGCCCAAAACTCATCTGATTTGGTCCATACAGCCAGAACCAAGAATGGCTTTAGGTTTTAAAAATCCATCATCTGTTAAAAAGCCCTCTTCATGAAATCAGCACATAATTTTTCTCATCATTGAGCATCAATGAAAGTATCAGTCACTGTGGCACAATACTTCAGTGAACAGAACTTGCACAACTCTTTCCTCCTGGAGAAGATAATTTTCAGCCTCTAGGATATACTGAAATGAGTTGTAAGGCTACATTGCATTTTTCCTACTGAAAACATGACCTCACTTGAGGGCTTAGCATAGTACAGACCACGTTAAGCACTTGGAGCTCCATTTAATGTTAGTGAAAATTGTGAGAGCTCATCACCTCTAGAATCGGGCGCCAAGCGTGCGGGATCAAGGTTGAGGCGTGTTAAGGTTTCCCTTACATTGTTGGCTAATAAAGACCTGTGGAGAGTTCATGGGAAAGCCAGGATGCGATGCGCATTGGTAGCCATCAGCATTAGCAGTAAGCACAAGACAGAGAAGACAGCTAAAGAGCATTTAACTATAGGAATCTGGTACTTTTCTGGCTGTGCCCTTACAGTAACTAAAATGTAGTGTGGTGGTCTTAGCTCCTCATTGTTTTTCTCTTATTTGCACCCTGAAACCGACATGCATTAGACAGCCCAGTTAACCTTCTCAGCTAGGGGAAAAAACCCAGAGCTGTGTTACTGTGGTAACTGAATCATTTTTCACTTTAAGACGGAGCAGTTCAATGCAATGTATTATGGAACAGCACACTCCGGTCAGGATGAAACATGCAGGATGCCTGACAGCTCAGCACTTGCTCTGTGAATGAATAGAGAGCTCCCAATTAATGCAGTGTTCAGCTTTTGACTTTAATAATCATTGCTATAACTCAACAGGAATGTTTATAAACATCTATTTGGACTGGTTGTCACATAGATATAATTTTCAGTAAATGCCCAAGACAGGAGTTTTTTAGCATTGCTGTTGTTATATGCATTTTCAAGGATGCTGATCAGGGGACTGCTGCATAAGGGTGTATGAACTGAACAAATATCTCAGCAGAAGAAATGAAGCATGCCTTCCCTGCTTAGATAATATTTCTTGCGTACACAGAAACAGACACAAGAGTTTTAGGCTGAGAGAATTAGGTTCCAGAAGTAAATGGGAAATGAGTGTAGGACTACTTTAGTGCCTCTAAAATTCCCAACTGTTCTTTATGGGAAAATGGTGGTGTGGAAGACTGGAAATGGAAGTGTTCTCCTTTTTCAGTTGAATATAAACCTAGTATTATATAAAAATGGCTGTAATCCATGGTGGTTTTATTTAATTAGGGGAGGGGTGGAGGTTTTTATTCTGTCATGTGGAGAAAATTCTCTATTCTAGGTCATAACAATTGCCATTTCAGGGTTTTGCAAAACAGATAAAATTGGAATGGCTAATGGAAGATAGAGTCATTATTCCTGTTATTACCCATTTAAGTTCATATTCACAAAAGAAAGTCGAAAGGAAAACTGACAGGCTTACATTCATCCCTCCTGCCAGCCCATGACACCAAAATGGTCTCCCTTTATTAGTTAAGCTCTCCTGTGTGTTTTCCACTGAAGGGGCATTAAGCTGGGGCAGTGAATTAGGAGGTTGTGTTTGAAGGGGTGTGAGGTATAGAGATTTCATGCTTTTTCCCTGAGGGAATTTTTGTGCATTAACACTGATATAATGGTGCCTGGCTATGACAAAGATGAGCAGCTGAGAAATACATGTAATAAATAATGCACATAAACATGCGAGATCGTTTCTAAGGGAAGTAAAGTGGAAGCCAGCCTTTTTAGCTCACGGCTAATGTGGTGGAATAATAAAACTCCTCCTGAGATGCTGTTGTCTGACTTGACATGCTTTGTTTTTCTCCTTAACAGGGGAAGTGTTCTTGCAGATTAAAGGCCCACTAGAAGACACATATAAAATCTATTGCTATCACCATGATGATGCACACACCATGCTGGAATCCTATGAAAAGGATGAAGAACTGAAGCAGCATTTAAGAGACTGTGTACAGTCCTTAAAGTAAGATCTTTTCAAATGATGATTTCCGTCCATAGTCAGTTGCCTGGCAGGGAACATTTTAAATGGATGTAGATGAAAGGTCCCCTGTAAATCCGGAGTTTTATAAGGCTTGCTGGGAGCTCTGGCTTATGCTGCTTTCATGAAAAGATGACAAGCCAGGGGCCATGATTAGATTTCTTTCTCTCTAAGATGGCCAAAAATAGCACGAGAAAGGTTGCTCTTTCCTTAGTTTCAGTGCCCCATACTGGCAAAAAAAAAAAAAATGCTGCATCATATCATGGGCTATTGGAAACACTTTTTCCAGATCGCAGGAAACTTGCTGCCCCCTGTCTTCAGCAAGTCTGCTCCTTGAATTGGAATAGCCTGTTACGGAGCTACTCAACTGCACTGGCATTTCCGGGCCCCTGCTGCAAGGCCCCGGGATCTGGAGCTGCTGTGTAGCTCCCAACTCCTCATGATGGGGGTATTTGAGAGTGATGGAGCAAGCTGCCGATTCCCACCAGAGAGAGGTGCTTTGTGCCATGGCTCCAATGCCAGCCCCTCGGGAAAATGTGTTGATAATTGGGGATGTTGCCGAATAGCAGATCCATCTGTCTCCCAACACAGTTTGTTCCTCTAGCCAGTCACAGGGACCAGCTCATCCATTCCATGGAGAGCGCTTCTCTTCCCACCAATAAATCCTCTTGCCCCTCACTTTCCCAAAAGCATCACACAGACCTGTCAGGAGGGAGCATGCCACAGACTCAGACCAGAGGTCTGGCTACAGCTCCAGGAAAGACCCATGCTGCACACTTATAGAAGAGATGTAAAGCTATCACAAATAAAGGAATGTACATCAGCAACACTATTTCAACCACACCCTAATTTGTGATTGGTCTGCAGAGATCTGTTAAGACTTAGGAGATGGGAAGTATGTCCAAGTGAAATCTGGAAAGAGTGGTGAAGGAAGATATTAATAACACTAAAAGAGAAATGGTTGCTTTGAAGACAGGTTATGTTGAAAATGAAGCTTATTTTGTGCAACATGTCTGGCTATTAAATATATAACAAAGTATATGTGCAGGGTTCTCAGGTTTTAGCTGCCCTGGAAGTTGAAAGAAATAAATTTTCATATAAACTCAGGCCTTCAGGCTAATGGATGGCCAGGTATCTCCCCTAAGTGGATGTTTTAGTACTGATGCCTACAATATTCTTTCCTGACAAATCAAGAGAAGCCACTACTGTCGTTCATTTATCCCTGCTGCTGAGGAAAGGGGACATGGAAGGAAATAAAAATAAATAGCATCCCTGTACATCCTAGGGTGGATGTTGCCACTTGAATTCCAGAGCCAGCAAGAGGTGCTCCTGTTCCAAAATCACAGCTGGGTTTTGTGAAGAGAAAGGATATTTTGTGCTGAGCCACTGTAGCCTTTGCTAGCAGGAAGTGACAAGGACTTTCTTACAATGAAGCCTTTTTTTGCCTTGTTCTTTCCTGATTAGCCTTTAAACAGGAACGAGCGATAAAAGCCCTGGTATGTGTATATTATGTTGTGGTTTTTCCCAGTGCCTAAAGATTGCAGTCAATTCAACTAGTAAGACCTGAAAGTGCATGCTGGGATTCAGAACCGTGGTCATCGAAATCTGTTACTACCCACTGGAGAATATTTGCCCTAGGAAGAAAACTATGCAGGATTGTTACCAAATAAGTTATAGGCTGTTTTCCATAGAGAGACATAACAAATGTGGGGGCTGGTGCCAAATATTTTTGAAAAATGTTTACTTGTTAAATATTTTTCTTTTCCCTTGGAAAGAATATTGTTCCACTTTAAAAAATCTTAAATGAGCTGATATTAGCAGGGGCTTCCGTTCCTCCGCTGAGTAATATCTGACATGTGAAAAACAAGTTCTATATCAGGAGCAATTTGAGAGTGGCACTCTGCACATCTGTACTGACAAATCAGATTTAATTAGCTATGTTGAGATTCCTATTCCTTTTGACTGAAGAGGAAAAAATTCATCCCAAAATGTAGGTGTCTGCATTGGAGACATGTGCAAATCCAATTTCCGTAGAGTCCCGTGTTTCAGCAGCGATTATGCAAACTGGGGATGTGGTTTGCTAGCCTAGCCAAAGAAATGCAGCTGGTAAAAATGAAAGGATGCTGGCAACTACCTGCTCAGCTTTCAGCGTGAAGTAGCTCGGTCAACTATTACAGGGGCAGAGGGACGTCCTAAGCACACAGAATGCTGACAGTGCAGAAGCAATGAAAGCAGCAGCTTCCAGATGCTCAGCTAGGCACTGGTGGGCCAGGAGATAAGAGCGCAGGCAGTCAAAAAAGTGTGGCTGAGGATGTGATGTCAGGAAAGCCTAAGGCAGCGATGGAGACATTTGGTTCTCTTGCATTTGAGTGAAATCTTACCATAAGGAAAATGTTCTATGCACGTTTGCAAACTACAGTTTTAAGTCCCTGGTGCTTTCAGTATATGTATCAACATCATCCTTGTCTGGAGAGGTTTCAGTTGATGTGTAGTCTACAAAGAACTTAACAGCTCCATTGACTCTACACCCTAAAATGCTGAAATGTACTCTTTTTCTTTTAAAAATACATTTCTATTTAAAGAGAGTAGACAGAAATGTATGTGAAGTGTAAGAATGATGTTTAATTTTACTTTTTGTGTTAATGGCTTGATGTTACTTACAACTGTTAGCAGAGTGATCCAAACTTCCTTCTCTAACAGTGTGAGGACAAGGCTGAGACTCACAGCCAGAGCCAGGTTTCTGACAATCCTTTCTCATTTGGGGCTGTCCATTCAAAAGGTTATGGGGTCAGATTCACCAATACCTTCTGGTTGTTTTATGCAGTGCTGCTGACACATAGCAGCCATAAGCCTAAGTTAACTGGCCAGTTATGGCTACCCTGTGTCACTGAAGTGTATCGGAGAACCTGCCTCTGTATAAATCCTTTTAAGAGGAATCTAATGCGTGTTTTGTTTTCTTCTCTTTTGCAGAAAGAGATATGAAGAAGAGTAAGTACTATGCCTTTTTTACCGTAAACTAATCTTTAAAATATCCTTAATTTATCTTTAGTATTTTTAAAGCCATACAGGTGGAAATTTTAAGAACACAAGCCTTCTGTGTCAGTATAACCTGGAGAATTTTCCAGGACATATGTACATTGCTCTGAGGCCTGCAAGAGTGCTTGTCAACAACATAGTGTCAGTCTTTGAAATCCAACTTCCTGCTACAACTTAGGCAGGCCCACAGGTAAAGCTGTTTCTAAGCTGACAACCCCTTCAGTAGCCCTATATGAGAAACCCACCTTAGGATCTTCCCCGACAGTGGCTGGAAGAACATCAGAAAAGAGCAAGCTCATTGCAACTTAGCCAGAAAACTCCCCCAGCCGCGGATGAGTTGTGGTTGAGGGACTTCTGTGCCAAATGTGACATCTTTGAAAAGCTGTAAAGGAGAATTTATCACAGCCGCAGTTTCTGGACATCCAGCAGCTTGGGTTCATTGAAATGCAGCACTGCCTGTAGTTACCTGCAGTGAGAGGTCAGAGGAGGGGTTGTCTGAACTGAAGAGAAAGATTACTACCCCAGACAAGATGTTAAGAGAAAGGAGGAGCAGGTGTGGTCTATATTGGCAGGAGAGGAAGAGACCTGCAAAGTCAGAGAATTTGTCAATCAGTCAGTCAATTGCATGTTACAACTATGATCTGTATAAAATATGTGTAGAAGGATTTGCATGTTGAAACTCTACAGTTCGGGGTTTCAAGCTTTCATCTGTGCTAGAAAATAGTTTTTCTGCATTTTGTTTTCGTAAGGGATATCCTCATGTACTCCTGTCCCACAAGGAGTGGGACTCCAAGAGATACAAAATATCCAGAGGGTCACAATATGATCATGTGAGACAGCAACACATATATAAATCCCACAAGACTGGTTGTTCTGCCTTGTGTAACCCTATCAGATATGAAGGTCTGGTTTTCCCCTTCAAACAGTTTCCAGTGGAGTATAGGAGATAACTCACTTTCTGAGTTTAAAAGGGCTCTTACAAAGCAATGTGTAATGAGCAGGTTTAGCTGTGGGACCCTCCCTGAGCTTGCCTACCTCACTGGCAGGACACTCAAAAGTCCCATCACCTGCAAATCAGAGGCTGCAGTGGCAACAGCCCTTGGGCAGGACTGCTCCCAAAAATCTGATTAACATTGAACTGGAAAATACAGCATAACTCCCCCCAAATGGTCTGTGATGTTGCTGCTCCCAGACTGCTTTTCATTGAAGCATGATGAAGAAAACAATTACATAAATACCAGACAGTGCTGCCCTTTGCTAGCAGCTCAATAGGTTAAATTCTGCTTGGATTAACAGCTGTGCGGCCTCAGTGAATTCTCTGGGTTTGCTTGAGAGACTTACGGCATAGTGAATTATTTGCCCTACATTTCTTGTACTGAAATAAAGCCATGCATAGTAAACCATGAAGCCCAAGACCCCGAGTCCTGCTGCAGCCTGATTCCTGCACACCCTTTCAGAACTGGCAAGCTGCATATCACACCAGCCTCAGCCTAGCTGTACCATACTGGCTGTCATGTTTGCCGCTGGACCAAGCTGCTGGGTAGTGAGAGCAAATGAAACTAAATCCTGCCTCACCTGCCTTTGTGTAGCTCACCACCACGGGCTTTTTAAACAGGTGGGAATGTGTCAGTATGAGTGACTTTGTTTTGTCGGGAGGCAGGACTGTGCCGTGAAGCTCACTGCAGTTTGCCAGCTGCATTTACTGCAGAGCTACAGTACGAATTTGCTGTGAGACTAGTACAGTTACATGTGACTTAGAATACTTGCTAAATTCACAGTAACGGGGGGGAGGGGGGAAGGCTGAAGTAGCATCAGAAATGAATTATCAACTTAATTTTCTACACAATAGATGTCACAAGGCATTTCTCTCCTGCTTGAGTCATGTGGCAAGGCCGTGTCCTGCCAAGCTGCCGGTGGGTCCTAATGGGGTGCATTGCAAATGGGACTCGTCCAGGGAAAGTGGCTATCTCAGCTTATCTTGCTGGGGAGAATTAGATGAGTCGAACTTTGTGGCATTTAGTGCCCCAGGGAGTCATTATCTTATAACAAACCTGCTATCTCTCACACCATATTGCAAGACTGTGTCATGCAGATACGGAACAGAGGGCTATTTATCACTTGGGCAGCTGTCCAAAGTGCAACTCTATAAAGAGAAGACACTTGAAGATTTTTCCATTCACGAGGCAGCTTTTATAGATTTGCATTCATAGGGCTTTTCAGAGAAAACAATAACAATTTAAGATTTTTTTTTCATTATTGCTGCCAGAAGCTGAAAGAAGGAAAAACAGCTCTCTATTTAATGTAAGATACAGGGGAAATGAGGGGGATTGAAATGATGAGAAGGTTTTGGGACATGAAGAATCCTTAAAAGGCATCTACTGTTAATTTTTTTTCATGCAGAACTTTTTTACAGATAATGCCTGTTTGAGAGAGATGGTTTAAATATGCAGATGTCTCTTTTCAAAGGTATTCAAATTGTTAGTTAATTAGTCAGCAGTAAGGATTGGCTCTTGTACTTTTTACACATATAAAAGTGGGAATGAAGGGGTTTTTTTCTTTTACTCTTTCTGCTGCACAAAACAATAGATGTCAGCGTGCAAAACCAAGTGGCTGTTCCCTATTTTTTGTACTTTCCTTCTACATTGTGTTATTTTGTCTTTCCATATGCAGAAATCCTTCTTTGTCTACCCTTAACTCTTGCATAGTTAATGTCAAAAAACCTTTTCTGCTCCAAAAGAGCCTTTTTGGGCATGCAAATGGAAAGCTTGCTGTGCTTTATTGCCTTCCACAATGTTACCAGCAGCTCATGTTTACTTTCAATGGGGAGGTGCCAGGTAGCTGGTGCTGGAGCTGTGCCTGGTTTGCTGAGGAGTGTGCTGTCGTGAGAGGAGGCCATGGACGTGTCTGTCCTGCTGCTGGAGCCTCAGCAGTGGCTGGCCCTGGCCTTGGCCACCTGGTGTTACCTGTTCTGGGGAGACCCCATGTTTCTACCAGCCACATGGAAGGTAATGAAGGCACGTGCGGCTCAGTCCTTCCGTTTCCTTTGAGGCTGTTGTGACCGCCTGCAAATGGCACAGCCACTCCCATTCCAGCCTGGAGAATGTAAGCAAAGGCTTTGGTCTGGAACAGGGCTGGAGCCTGTGTGCAGCTGGCTGGGGCCCAAGAGCTCGGGGTGGCCTTCATGGCCTGAGCCACTTGAATGCCTGGGGATGCTGCTCTGCTGCCCCTGCCCAGGCAGTGGGGATTGAGCCTAGGGTCACAGAGCATCCCTGTGCCCATGCTGGAAACTGTGACTGTCCTACTCTCATCCTTCTGCTGCCCTGGCCAGTTGCCTGCTTTGCCTTTATGTAAGGAGTCTTCCAGCAGGTTGGATCAAGCCTGTGTAAATATCCTGTGTGTTCAACATTTCCCCAGGCCAGATTTGGTACCCTTTGGAAGCTCAGGCATCATTAGAAGTAACTGACTGGCAGCCAGCAAAGAAAAACCACAGGTGAAAGACAGTAAAGCTTAAGGATCACTGTGCCAAGTCAGGGATGTTGTGAGAAGGGATGCACTGTGAACAGGCATCCCACTTACTCACAGTGTGGAGATGTTGCAATTTTAAGCCTGAGGGCCCAGAGCAGGATGTAACAGCCCTGCTCACACGCATTTCTCAAACTTCCTGTTATTTGTTCTTCCACCTACATCTCCCTTCCTGGGTGTTGTGATGTGTAAGTTATACCACATGCACCTTTAGACTGAGTGGGACAGTTTCAGAGGTAATGTCTAAGCAATAGTCGGCTAAGCTCTGAAAACACAGAAAATTCAGACCCAGGGTGTATTTCTCGTTGAGGGGGCGACAGGAGGGTTTCGTTTACAACACCCCTGGTTCCCTCACAGATGTATCTTATTTTTTGACTTGAGTGGTAATTGCAATTCAAGGAATTTCTCATTTTGTGACAATTTTTTTGGTATAAATTATAGAGGAAAGCCAAATCTAATGGACCTGGGATCCCTGTTGATCAAACCAGTGCAACGGCTGATGAAGTATCCCTTGTTACTCCATGAGCTCTTAAACTCAACTCCTGCTTCTCACCCTGACCACAAGGCGCTACAAGATGCCCTTTTTGTTATGAAAAACATTAATGTGAACATCAATGAACTTAAAAGGAGGAAAGATTTAGGTAAGAAAGAGCACAGTAAGTTCTTTCTTTGTAGGTTTGGGCTGGCCATTACAAGATTTTTGGCCACTACAAGGTTTCACCTCCAGGTATTTCACTACATCAGTTTTGGCTGCTGCCACCCATGTTGTGTAATATACTGAGTTTCAAGAAGGTAACAGATGAATTAAAGTCCCTTGTTCTCAGCCAGCTATCTTACCTGACTGGTAACTCCAGTATGAAAACAGGGAAAGAATTCATGTTATATTGTCTATAATCCAGTGGCAAACACTGATAATAATTAAGATGCAGTAATAGCAATATTTTTTATAGACTTGCCACATTGAAGCCCTAACTTCACTCTTCCCAAGGCTAGTGTTGATAATGGGATTTTCATCCTCTTGAGCATTTTCACACAAGATTACAACAAATGACATCAAAGTGTCTGCTCTCAAATGGTTTCATATTTGTGTGCCTGTCCCTGTGAAAAGTCCTGCAAATACAGACTACTGATGTAATGAAATTCTCTGTCTGCAGTGCTGAAGTATAGGAAGAATGATGATGATGAAACCCTTAAAGAGAAGTTTTCCCGACTAAATATTCACTCCATTAGCAAGAAATCCAAGAGGGTCACCAGCCATCTGAAAATACTGACGAGGGGAGAACCTCAGGTACTTACTCATCCAACTGCAGATTTGCATTGACAGCTTCAGTTCTGCTTTTGCACTGGGTGTTTTTCAAAACGTGTTGGAAATGAAGTTTGTGGTGCTGCTTTTTTTTCCCTGCCTGATTTATAAAGTCATTTTCTGACTGTCACAGAAGACAGGAAAGATCTTTGTGACCGAAATAGAAAATAATGTAATGTGTTCTCCACCTTTTCCTTTTTTACTCAAGAGTTTCTCAAACTTCTGGTCTTCAGCAGAGAAGGAAGTGAGCAGTAGTGTTGTGAAACTCAGCCTGAGGTCAGCATTTTGCAGATACCCTGGCAATGATTATTGTCGGGGCTGAGGATGTGTTCAGTCCATCTTGCTCATGTTGTAGCACTAAAGTTCAGAATCTGCCAAGGAAAATGAGAGATACCTCTAATTAGGAAAGGCCACAGGGTTTGCCTCTACATGTGTGAAGACCTGGAATCATCAAAACTACAGAGACAAAGAACTCTCTGATGAGTCTGATGGGTGTTGGGCAGCCAAAAGGAAAATGCTCCTTCATAATTTTGAAGTTGTAATTCAAAACCTAGCAGGATAAACATTTTCAGGAAAGCTTAAATCGAAATCTCAAAGAAAATCAATTACAAATGACCTCGAAAGTGATATCCAGTGCACCTCACTGCATGAGATGGCTGATTACAAGGTCACTTGCCTTTCTAGATGTGACTTTACAAGATACGTGCAATTTTTTCCTGTTTTGTTTTTTTATCAGTGATTTCCCTTTTTCTCTGATGCAAACTACCCACATTTATATTTTCTGTTGATTTATTTATACAGTGGAAATTTTTGTATTCAGAATGTGACAGACACCAGCAAGGCTATAAAATCAGAGAAAAAGGGAATTAAATTTGATTAAGAGGCTATGTGATTTTTCTTTTCATTTCTTTTTTTCCTTTAGAAGCTTCTGGTTTATGTTTTTTTTTTGTTTTGTTTTGTTTCTAATTAAGCTTGAAACATTTGAGAATCATTTTAGTATCAGAATACATCTGTTAGAGATTCAGCCGTCTCTCCTGCTTAATTAGACTGAGAAAGTTCCCAACTCACATCTCGAAACACGCAGCGACCCTCACGGCAAAACCGCTAAGACGTGACTTGAGATTTCTGAAGCCCCTCAAGGAAAAGATGGGCAGAAATCACCGCGTTCTCAGGGTGCTCCCAGCCGGCACGAAGAAGTTTCCCGAGGCCATTCCCAGCTGCGGGCGTTTCCAAGGGGAAAGGCTGGCACGGCTCTGGGGTAACAGCTCCACCTACAGCCTGCCTGCGGGAGAGCGCCCCAGCACCCACGCACCGGCACCCGCGGGGTGCGGCCACGACTCCAAAATATCCCGCTTTTCCCTCCGTCCTTTCCTCAGACGGAGCAACAACACACAGAAGAATGAAGGGTTTTGTCGGCACACGCCGGTGGGCTTGTAGTAAGGCAACTCCCTGCTTCCACAAGGATTAAAAATTAAATTCCCTGCCGCGTTGCCCAGCGGTTTTGACTTTGCTTGAATTACGGCTGGAGCTTGGGAGAATTAGGGGTTGATCTGTTTTCAAAGGGAGGAGTTAAAGGATTTTTCTAGTAGCATTCTGGATGTTCCTTTCATTATTCAGGCTCTTTTGGGCTGCCAAAATAACAGTGCAAATGTCTATTTTAGGTGAAAGATCAAACTTTTAATAAGGAAGAAAAGTTGTTTCAAAGTTTAGAGAAGACTGTGAAATTGTGTGTGAAGAACATTTCGCTCTGTTCACAACATCTCCAGGTGGGTACAGGACTTTTTGCAGTCTGTGATCACAAACCCTGTCCGTAACCAGTTTGACACACGTTTCTGCCACTGGTTAGGCAACACCAAATTATTTATATGCAGGCCTGTCTACGTCAGAATATTAAATAAATAAGCTGTGCTGCCACTGCATACTGAGCCCAGGGCAAAACAGTTTTGAAGCCCACATTTTTTGCATTTTTGCCCTGACAGAAGCAGGCTCTGTGGAGACCCACAGGTGCAGTGCAGAGAAGAAGGTGCTGTCTGGTGGCACAGTCAGGACTTTCAACCTCTGTCTGAAGCTGTCACCCCCATCTGCTGCAGTGGAACGCCAACTGCTTCTCATTAAAGATGGAAGAGCTGAGCTGCAGCCACATCAATTAAAATGTCCTAAAATACATATTCTGGATGGAAGGACTCCCTCCTTTTTCCCGTGTTTAGGTTGTGTTGAGGGCTAGCATTAGATGTACAGAGTGCAGGAGTTCTCTAAAATGTCTTAGCTTCAATCCTCCTCTCCAAAGATGAGGGTTGGCTTGTGACTTATCAACTCCTCATGGAGTACTTGCCAGCTTTGTAGATACACTTTGTAGACAAAGTGTAATTGTGCCCTAACCAGGCAGGAAGAACCAGGCAAGATCGATAACCAGCTGGCTGGGGCTTATCACAATCACACCTTGTTTGGTTCAGCAAACAGGGAAAGGCCAGGGAGCTCAGCCAATGAGGGCTGTTGCCTGGAATGGTGCTGACAGTTCCTTATCCAAACGGATCCACACTTCATTGAGATTAAAATTCTGAGTAACTGAAATACACCGCTGTAGTCCTACTCGGTCCCCCAAAAGAGGCTTTCAAGGATGCATGGGAAGCTGGCTTCTTGCTGAGGAGCAGCTGATTTCCAGTGGGATATTCACTAGTTTAGGGCACAGTTGCTTTAGCTGAACATTAACAACTTGATTCTTAAGTAGTTTGCATTTAAAATAGACAAAAGCACAGGAAAATATTATCACAGTAAACAACCCCACAGTGACTGGAAACTGCGCAGCATCTGCACAGGTGTCAGAGATGGAAAATATGTCTGATTCCATCAGTATTATTGCAGTAGCTGCATGAGTGAATGCAGTCTATTAAAACGTATTTTAATGGTTTCATCTTCCTACCATCTTTTCATTTAGGATTCCATACATCTGGCTGCCCAGAATATAACTGGGCTTCAGGAAATCCTGCAAGATAAAGACGACAAAGTCAGTGACTGTTTGGAAAAACAGACCAACAGTGCAAATCTATGTGAAGACTTTGTAAGTTTATGCAATATCCAGTGTTACACAGCTATCTGTATGTCTCAGAAAACAGCTGTATGTGAGAAAGGCTAGGACAGAAAAGAGAAAAAAAAAACCAGCTTAGGAACCTATTGGGAAAGATGAGTGGGGTTTTTGGTTGAATTTCTGTAAGAACTAAGATAAAATACAACGTAAATGCATTGTGTTTTCCTTAGAAGAATTAAAGAGAACTTGTCAAGCTAAATTCCTGGGTTTAAACTGAAATCTTTGCGCTAAATTTGTATCACCTGAATGAACCTGTATTTGTTTCACCTGAACCTCAGAAAAGAGCAGCAGGTCTTTGCCTTGCTACCTTTGTTACCAGCACTTGCAGTTCGAGTGACTTTTGTGATTGATACTGTGCTCATGTACTGGAAACACAGATCTGTAAAAATCTCAGATTTATTAACTTTTTAAGTAAGTCATTATCTTTATAGTCATGGAATCATAGGACTGTTTAGGTTGGAAAAAGGCCTCTAGGATCAAGTCCAGATATTAACATAGTGCTGTCAAATCCTTCATATAGGGAAACCACGAAAAATCCAAATATAGCCCATAGTAATTAATAAAGCAATTTAAAAAATAGTAATGGTTTTTCAACTAATCTTCTGCTTTCAGAATTAAAATGGACTCTAATGCCTGGCTCTAATAAGATACCTAAATGTCTCTTCAAAATGGGACAGGCTGCTTCTTCAAATAGCTGCTCAAGCTGGAAAAATTCAGAGGTGGTGGTTTCCTACACTTTCCTAGTTTAGTGCTGACTCAAATATAGCCATTCAGTCCTTTCCAAAACACAGAAAACAGAGTCTGCCAAGAAACAGAAGGCTCTTTTACAGACCACAACCTCCAGGATAATGACAGGGATGTAGGATAATGTATTTCCTTTCCTTTGAAACTCCCACATGTGAAAAGTATCTCAAAAATTAATCTCAGTGATCAGAATGATATTTTCAATGTCTTTACAATGAATGATTGCATAAAGAATACCTCTCTATCATTGCAGTGGTGAGTGTGCCCAGTATGGAAGCTGCCCCCATATGCAGAAATAGAAAAGAAAAGTAGAAGTAATTCCACAACAGATGAAACAGAAAAGTTCTTTTTAGAAAAAAAAAATTGTAACAGCTACTCTTTCATGACCTAGCTATTCTGAAAGTCTATGCAATTAAAAATATACCCAACAACGTAATTTTATTTATTTTCACTGTGGGCATTGTTATTAATAATTGCTAATTTCTGCTTATTATCTGTTTATTTCTGTGACTTGGATTTACAAGACTACAAGGATTCCCTATCCGATATATATGGGTTTTTTAAAACACTTTTGGCTTGGCATTGCACAATGAGAAGATGTTCTCACTGAACACCCCATGGTGTTCTTCACATGTTTTCCTGAAAGGTCATTATCAAGGGAGATCTCAGCAACGGGTTCAGGTTAATTGTTTTTTTTTTTCCCTTGATGCATTTGTCAATAATGTATACCTTCTTCTGTCATTAGACTTTTTTTGGAAAAATTTCAGGGCAGAAATTCCCAGTAGCCTCTTTTTCAGAAGTCAGGTCCAGCAGTTTGGAAGAATTGTTTTCTTAATGCATCAAAAATCGGCTCGCTAAACACAGCCCAGTTTTTCAGGTGGAAATAAAATAGGAGCTATTTAGCCAGTGTACATCATCTTGGCCTTGGAGAGAAACTCTGGGGCTGAAATGGTTCTGTCCTCAACTCTGGTATGTTTTGGAGAATGCAGAGGCAGCTGCTTTTTTAGTCTCACATTCAACCCAACAACTTAATTCACATGAATGTCCAAGAACTTTAATATGATGATGAATTTCACTCACTACAAGCCGGTGCTGTGTTTGAACAAATGACTTACAAAAATAAATGTTATTTCATGCAATATTAATCCCTTGAGACAATTAGAGACTAATGGAAAAGTCTGAGGAAGACTGCTTTTTTACCAGGTGCCTAATTTTGTTGATTACTAGAGATAAAACCAACAAGCATAACCTAATTTAATCAAATCAAGTGATTGTTTGTGTTTGCTTAAACAGGAATTGAGTTACAGCTGTTTCCAGGAGAAAAAAAAAGAAAAGCAGCTTTGAGAGAATTCAAGACTGCCACTTAATAAGACCTCATTGCCTTCAGACTGTATATTGGTGTGGGCCTTCCAGTTAAGGAAATCCCAAATTTTATTTGACCACTTGACCAATCCTTGCTGTTTTCCCCCAGAGGCAGCTCCCTAGGGGCAGCACCTCAGGCTGCACGCTGCAAGGGACCTCTGCCATTAGCAGACACTGTAAGCTGAGAACTGATACCTCTCCTGTTATGAAGGAGATTCTAAGTCATGCTGGACCCTGCTTGAGACTGCCTCTGGCAGCAATGCTTTGTGAAGAGTGATGAACAGATTGCTTGATGGGCTGCCATCAGGCTCAGCCCGTTATGAGGTCTGAAGGACTGTATGAATAAAGTAATGAGTAGGTCTGGTTTATACTTTCCAGATGGCTCAGCTGGACAAGCTTGTCTTGACTCCTCTCTCAGCACTGCAAGCTCTGTTTCCAGGCCCTCAGAAGCTCATCCAGAAGCGCTATGACAAGTTGCTGGACTACAACAGCTACCTTCAGAAGTCAGCTGGAGAAGAGCTGGACCTGGCAAAGAAAGACTATGAGGCTTTAAATGCACAGCTAGTGGAAGAACTTCAGGTATTCAACAGAGCAGCCAAAAAGATTGTGTTGAACTGCCTTCATTGCTTCATCACCCTCCTCGGGAATATTACGTTTGCAGCACTTCAATCAAACTCTGCTGTCGTGGTGCCTGTTCCAGTAAGTACATTAGAAACAGGTGTAGCTGTGCCTTGATTTGTCTTTTGTTCTTTCTGTATGCTTCGGCTAAAGTTATGTAGGACACATATCTACAAAGCTACACTGATTTCCTGATTCTGTGATTTTGTTTGTTCTGCTGAGCACAGTCAGATTTGTGGCTTTTTTTTCCTTTGCAAGCTCAGTGAAAATCAAGTTCATGGAATCAAAATGGTTTGGTTGTAAGGGACCTTAAAGACCATCTAGTTCCAGTTCCCCTGCCATTAACAGGGACATCTTCCACTAGACTAGGTTGCTTAAAGCCCCATCCAACCTGACCTTTAATTTTTCCAGGGATAAGGAACCCCCAGCTTTTCTGCAGAAGCCATTTTGGTGCCTCACCATGGTCACAATAAAACTAATCTAAACCTGCCCTCTTTCGGTTTAAAGCCATTCCCCCTTGTCCTGTCACTACATGCCCTTGTAAAATATCCCTCTCCAGCTTTCCTGTAGGTCCCCCTTAGGCACTGGAGGCTACCGTAATGTCATTCTGGAGTGCTTTCTGAGAAACTTATGTTCTGAACTTTTGTCAGACCTGGACTTTCTGAGAATAATCCTAATGGAACTGTTCTAGCTGTTACAGTGATAGTAATGGCAAGAATATTACAGGAAGGCAAAAAGAAGGCAGCTGCTAGCATTTCTTAGCATCTACCCTGACTAGTCCAGAAAACACAGGAAATTATAAGAAAGTACGTGAACACTTCCTTTGCTGCTAGACCTGCAGATTCACTGATGACTGCAAAAGAGAAACAAGTTAGGAGATCTGATGAAACAATTTTTATGAAAATCAAGTTGCTTTTAAACCCAAATATGGTGCAGAAGCTCCTGCAAACATCTCTCGGCAGTAAGGAACGGCCTTGCCTGGAGGACTTGAGCCCCCTGAGAAACATGGCTGCAACAATACCTTCCACACATACAAATCCACTCTCCTGAACAGAAGCAAGGCTACTTGGGAAACACACTGTAGTGAGGCAATTCTGGAGTATTCCTGTCCATTAAGGCTTGAACAGAGCACATTGTAGTAAGGGGCAGGATCAAAACATAGAGCTATGGTGTTTAATGGGAAAATGAAGGCTTTTTCCACATGAAGAAATTTCATCCCTGTAATTTGACGTTTTCGCGTTTTGAAAGCTGTTGTGTTGGGCATTGTTTTCTGTGAGGGTCTGGCTACAAAATTATCTTCTTTTTTTTCTGTTTACATCAGCAAATGTATTTTGTGTTAGGCACAGACCAAAAGCACTTACCCAGTGCCACAGACAGAGACTCAGTTACCCAACAATTTTTAAACCTGTTGGCAGCACTCAGTTGCACAAATGCACAGCTGTGGGGTAAGCTACTCCAAGCCTTGCAGCACATTGGCCACTCTGATAGCTGCTGAGATGTACATTTGCATCTGAAAGCAGGTGGCTCAGTAGCATAAAGGCAAGGCTCTTCATTTTCATCACTGTTTAGAATATTTTTAATGATTTAAGTTCAATTGCTGTGTCTTTTAAATGTAATAGCATTTATTAGAAACTTTCTTTAAACAAGGACCTTTCTTCTCTTTACATCTCATACACAGAGAGTACACTGCTTATGGGCTCTGCAGAAAATAGGCATAACTTGTCAGATTTCCTGACTCCTAGCATTCAGCCAATTAAGCCAAATCTGCTCCCTCCAATCTCCCTACCATTTTGTACATGAGATCTAATCCACATTTGTGTTTGCAGCTGTCCTCCTCAAGCATCTGTGAAGTGCAGAATCAATTGATAGAGGAGGTTCACAAGCTGAATTTCGTAAAAGAAAACAGCAGTGCAACCTTTATTGAGAGAAAATTGAGCTTGGAAAGAAAGAAACCTGTTCCTTCTCCGGTGAGTACCATACATCCCAACTGTGTATGAAGCATCCTCTTTTGATCACTTTTGAAAAAAATCCTTTTTTTATGCTACCTAAAGGTTTGGGCTTTGTCTATTCACTGTGACTCTGAATGAGGTTGTCAGAGTGAAGCTTTCATTGACCAGTAACTTCTGAAGATTTTTCACTTTTTTCATGTTAATATCTTGAAAATCCACTTGAAATTTCCTCTGAGTGCCCTTAGGCCTTTAAGCACATGTTAAGGCTAAGATATATGAAAACTTTGGTAACCTCTTTTGTTAAATACTCTTATAGTGCATCTTTGTCTTCTAATTCAGAAGATCTTTTCCTTGTGCTCAGCTGTGGTTATACATACTGGTTCTTACACGTACATGAACAAACATACACACCCACAGCAGAAGATTCAGAAAATCCACCAGGAGATCTGCGTTCCCAATCTTATCAGATGTTTCTGGAGGTTTTAGGAGTCTAGTTTACAGTAAAATAAAGACATGAGCGCAGGTTTACAGGAGAAGCTGAGGCAGTTGTAGAATTCCTTTTAGCATCAGTGAAGGCACATGTGCTCTTGCTTCTGTGGTGTGTTAAGATCCCACTGATGTGCAGCAACCCCCTCCCTGCCGTCTAATCAAACCCTGAAATGAATATGCTCCCAGCAGCTAATGGCGTCTTGCCCTCATTTAGAGAGGTAATTTCACACAAAAAGCAGCCAGTTTGGGTACCACTGATTTTTTTTGCCTAATGCCTTATCATGCAAGTTGTTATGTGGTCTTAGCACACCTCAGCCCATTTTTGGATTATGCTTTTTCTGTGATATTACATAGGAATACAAAGGCCCTGGCTATGGAAAAGCAGTTAAGCAGGAGACAGTTCACATACAAAACACCAGCTCTTTGAGAGCAGAGGACAGACTAAGAGGTCTTTAATTAGTGAAATTCCTACATTTCTTTAAAACGTCCCCTTTATTGCTCACCTGTTACTATAGCAGTGGGACAGGTCCTTCCTGCACATGCAAAGGAGATTTGATCCCTGTGCAAGAAACTCCTTGATCTGTGTGTAGAAACACTGGGTCAGTTGCCACATGCAGCATACACAGATGTTTATCTAGAAATGGCCTCAGCGTTACTGAGGATGGATATTAATTGTTTGCTTTTCAGCTGGAGTCCCCACGCCAAACAGAAGACCACAGGTCCAAGCTGCTGTCCACGTACAGCACCGAGTCGCTGTACCAGGCCAAGCGCAAGTGCAATGCCGTGCAGGAATGCGATATTGACTTGCATGAAGGAGAACTGGTGGCTGTTGTGGAGCAAAAGGACTCCTTTGGAAGCACAAGCAGATGGCTTGTTGACACAGGAAGTAAGTTCTCTGCACAAATATCCCAATAACAGCTTCCCTTTGGGATACTGATTTCATTCTGGCCCCATCTGTTTGCCTCTGTCATACTGACAGCTGCATAAAATGGTTTTAAAATTATTTTAGCAGTGTTTTACTGTTTATTTATTTTCTGTCTCTTTATTCTCGTTTCTAGTCCTCACAGGGTATGTGTATTCCTCCTTCCTGAGGCCTTACAATCCAGCCAAAGCGCAGAAGGATGTAGCAGAAAATGGCTTTGGTGATGATGATTTTGATGACATCAGCCTCTTTGTCTCTTCACGGCCCTCTACTGACAGAAGTAGTCCAGGGTACAAGAAGAGTGACAGCAGCTCACCTCTTCACTTCTGTGAAAATCCCACATTTCAAATTTATGGCGCAGGGACTGGTGCTCTTCAGGGTGTGGATGACCAGGGTGTGGATGTAAGTATGATACACACTGTGCCTGTCTTCTTGTTGTTCCTATTTCAGATCTAGAATTGCAGCGTTTGTAATTTAAATGGCTTCCTTTTACACTGGAGAAGAGTGGCACTAATCTGTCAGTGTGACATGGGAATTTGTTATCCTCTGCTCTTAAATACTATGAGGTAGGAAAAGAGAATCAGTTAAACTGTGAATTGCAGTCCTGCATCACAGAAAACACACTGTTGCCTTATCTCACCCTGTGTATGCCTCAAGGTTCTCCTACGGAGCAGGAACCTGCAAAATAGCTCAGTTTGGGGGATTTTCCAGCTTACTGTTGACAAGAAAGCTGTGACAAGAATGCTGATCAGCAAGGCACAGAAGTGCCCCATGTGCCACATTTAAGTACAGGAGCTTTAGGAAAGGTGATTCTCCACAAGGAAACCTTGCTGAAAAATTCTTCATCCAATCCATGGCCGCTTGGTGTGAGCTGAAAACCTTACCACTGTAGTAGGTGATGAGGTCTTGGAGCTTGGTTTGTTCCTCGTGCAGAATTCCCCAGATCCTTCAATTTTACTTTTTGTTTTGGTCCTGTCTAGAAATTGCAGGCCACGTGGTTGAACACTGGTTTGTACATGTTATTACATGTTTTCTGTATACAGAACTCCCACTCATACAGAGCTACATGGTAAGATGTGGCTACATTTTTCAATTCTGATTTTGGTTTATGTGGCTTTCCTTTTTCAGATCTTCTATGCTGTTTATGCATTTCAAGCTAGAAGTGATCACGAACTCAGCCTTCAGGAGTACCAGAGGGTGAGGATACTTCGCTTTTCCGACCTGAGTGGCAATAAGGAATGGTGGCTAGCCGAAGCAAAAGGTCAGAAGGGATATGTACCATCTAATTACCTAGGGAAGATGACATATGCCTAGGAGGGGAAGGGCCTGTTGAGCCAGACTCTCTGAAGCAGACAGAATAATCATCTGTTAGGTTTGCAGCAAGCAAAGCAAGCACACAAGTGATTGACAGAAGCCATGGTATCTAGCACACAGATGATACTGAGAACCTTCACCCTCCAAAAGCCATCACCTTGTCAAGACCTGAGGGAGGAAACATTTAACAGGAAGACTGATTCTGATTAACATCCTGAAGAGCTTGCTTTTCTATTACCCCATAATTTTCTCTTTTGTCAAAGCGTCATACATCAAGACTCAACCTACAAGTACAAATCACAGACAAAATTACATTTTTCTTCCATGATGTTTAGCAAATAATATTCAAGACGAAGAGAATTAGCCTTGAAAAAGGACAAAATCAGTCATCAGGGATATACTGTAGGCTAAGTTGTTCCTGAACTGTCAGCTCAATGAACACAGACACATCGTAAAACTTTTGATTGAGCTTTTTTTGATTGTCCGTTTTTATCCTCAGCCACTTTTGTGAAGAACCTTTTTTCTCAGTGGAGATTATTGGAGTGGGAAAAGAAAAAGGCCTTCATTTTTAAGGAAACATTTCAATTTACAACATACCAGGTGTATGGTAAATAGCAGTGACTGCTCCCAGGGAAGAAAGTATGTTTAGTTAAATATGGAAATGCAGGAAGGAAAAGAGGGGACACGAAACAGGTACTGTGAGATAAAGAAGTTATAGTTTTCAAATGAATTACACAACTGCTTCATATGGTAGAAACAGTTTGTAGCAATATGGAAGTGCCCCAGGTTTGAAATCCACATATGTGTCCACAGTAACTGCTTTAGTGCAAGATCTGTGTAGTGAGGTGAAACCTGTGTTATTAGTCCTGGGAAATTTACTGGTTGGGAAAAAAAAAAGAAAAAAAAAAAGTCAAGTGGTACCTTTCAATGAATATCTAGTACCTCATTGATTCTTTAAGTCAGATGCAGGGATCACAATATCTAGTGAATAAGTTTCTTTAGCTTCACTGACTACAGTGATTCCTAGGTCAGGCTGGTGCCCTGCACTTAAGATAGACTGAATGGTGACAGGAAACACCTCCTTGTGATTCCCATTGATATCTAAGTGCTCGTCACAAGGTATTTCACCACAGCAATGCCAAGGTCCTCTAGTGACAAGCGAAGACCTTCTTGTGCAAAGCACTGCAAAAGGAAATAAGAATGTAATTATGCCTGCAGCAAATAGTGTAATTGAAAGTAAACTCCTGTCAGGTATTTTCTGTACTGCATAATTTCTTGTACTGATGACTAAAATGACAATACAGTTAAAATCAGGGGCAGGGGGAGGGCAGTGGTGCTGATCGAGGGTACACAGAAATTGCTCTAAAGCTTTTGTCTAAGTTTCTATTTCCCGTAGTTTGGGGTTTGAAGATGAAATGATTCAAAATGCTTAGTGAGATGTAATAGAAAATAACCTGTCAGCAAAGGAAGGATGAAAAAAATTAGGGCAGGTGCTACATACAATAGTTTCTGCTATGCTAATGAACCTGGTTTCATTTTCTTTAATGTCATCAATTTTCAGATTAATTTCATAAAAGGGCAGAAAAAGTTGTCAGTCTTGCTCAGAGACTGAATGCAGTGACTCACAGAGATTAAACCTGAAATTTGTGCTGGATTAAATCATATGACAGAGAAACTTTTAGAGTTCTCAGAGATGGATATCCAGAATCTGGTGTGGGAATCTCTGTGAACTACTGCTATCCAGTGAGCAGTAACAATACGTAAAGCTCTGTTTTGCCTTAATGTACATCACCTCAGGCACTTGTATCTTGCTGTCCCCATAGCAAGCAAAAAGGGTTCTCAATCATTTTAGGAATGGATGTAGCTGCTTTTATAGAAAGCTTCACTTTTAGTTAAATGAAGAAAATAAAGTGGAGAGAGAGTATCAGCTTGGAAGAACGGACTGAAAGACTCACCCCTACCCTTTTACTGCTTTGCCTTTTGTATTTTGAGATTATGGGGAAGACACACAAGAAGGTTTTCAGCTCTGCCTTACAATTTAGAATATTTTATTTGGAGATGATCTATACTTTACAATAGTTGGAACAGTTTTAGAAATGACTGAATTGTACTTAATAGGCTTAATGCAGTCATGTAAGTACAATGATGAAGTTCTGTATTTCAGACAGTGAAATTAATTAAGGGAAAGAGCCAGGAAAAGTAAGATTTCTGAAGTCTTAGCACTGAGAACTCAGCTTGAGTCACAGGGAGAGCTCTGATTTTGAGTGTTAGGTACATTCCCCATGAAAAATCAGACTCTGTGAAGGTGTCTCAAATTGTATTCAAAAGCTGCTCCCCAAAATATTCACCAGGGATCCTGATCCTGAAGTGACAAGGAATGAAGGATGAAATATACTGGAGTTGAGCACCTAAATGTCATTGAATTTCTGGGGGACTTGGGAACTCCTAATAGGCCACATGAAATCCCAGTGTATGATTAGGACCCATAATAATTTTTATATTGTGCGATAATTACATTACTTTATTGTAGCCTCATAACCTGGGATCCAGAAAAAGTACCTAATTAGGTATCCAGGTGGGTTGGCTTACTCCATTTCAGAAATTCAAAGTTTTAGCCATTATCATTTGATATCATGAATATATTGCAAACTTTTATTTTTGTTTAAAACAGATGAATGCAAATAGCAATTGCAGAAAATTTAAGAGACGCTCCTTCAATCTAAAGCCTTCCAAATTAAGGAGATTTACAACAATTCATATTAGACTTACTCAGTCACATTTTTGTTAAGACAGTGCTTTAAATACTAGAAACTGAGCTGTGTTAGGGCTCCAGAAATCCGTAAGAATATGCAATGGTTTTGCCACTGGATTTTTTTAATGTAGGGAAGGTTACAGTATTCTAAGAGCTTTCTTATTCTCATTAATGACAAAACTAATTTATTTTGATTGAAGCAGTTTACTGGATTGATCTTGCATTTGTTCATATGTGTGTTTTACTTGAGCTGTCGTGAAAATAAATATGTACAAGTACTTCCAAGACTGGGTCCACTCAAACCGAAGTGCTTCTCCATTCAGGGAATATTTTTCCGTGTTGCCATTGATAACCTGGAACCCAGACAATGTCCAAGCAGTGAACAGCAGAGTTCTAGGCTCTGGCCTCTGGCACCTCTGTGCTTCACCATCTTCCCTTTGGCTGGATGCTGCTTGTGGTCTTTGAGCAGGGGTTCAGCTTTTCAATGCAAACACAGATTGAAGGATTATTCCTTCTGAGTTTTCATCTTTGGAAGCTTCACTGAGTAATTACCCCTTCCAACACTAAAGTATACTTTTGCTGTCATTTTAAGATAGCTTTTAAAAACGAAAATAGATGAAGTGGACCTAACACCTGCACTAGGAAACACAGCCATGACAATCCTTGTTCCCATAGATCTGTTGCTGATAATTCCTATTACAATATTGTTTGTTCAGAAATAGTAAAAAAAAAAAAATCTTCTTTTAAATTATTGTAATAATAAAAATCTATTTTTGTAAAGATGTTTCTTCTTATTTATTTTTTTAAACATGATGTTTTCCAGAAGCAAAGAGCTTTATATGGTCTCCAAGATCTGCCTGCAAAGTTAGCAGAGGAAATATAGTTACCTCAGATAAAATGCTGCATTTCTAGGATGCATCCTAGCTTATTGATTAATTCATTAGAACTTCTCAAGCACTATCAAAATATGAAGCAAGTTTAAAAATACACTTCAAGGTTCCAGATGTCAGCATAGTTCTGTTCTTTTCCAGCTGCTCCTGAGATTGTGACCAGTTCTTACTGCTGTGTCCAGCCCGAGGTCTGTCATGAGCTGTAGTAGATAATAGTCTGTAAATCACAGAGCCTTGTGTTAGATCTCTTCCTTTTAGACCCAGGTATCACCACCATCCCCTAGTCCAGCCAGAAGGAGCACTCATGGAACCAGAGTAACTTACCATTTCACATTACTGAGGGTATCAGAATTTGGGCATCTATGAAAATCCATCATATATAAGTGGCAGTAAAATATTACCACACCAATTTCTAAAACATTTAAGCAAAGTCAGGTAGCAATTTTTATAGTAAACCACAGAGCAACCTGGTTTGGGGATAGAAAAATCACAGGATTATTTTCTAATTATTTTTACTAAATAAGAGGCATGCTTCTCAAAATTCAGGCGGGCATTCCTTCTTCCTGCCCTACACTACATTCCTCAACCTGACACACGACTTCAGTCAAACATGCCTGTAGAACAGACTCCTTTCCTGAAAATACAGTTGTTAATTCCATCCTAACTATAACATCAAAGCAGAAAGCAACTGTTCCCTTCAATCTACTCTGTTTTTCAGCAGTGCCTATCTAACATAGTCAAGCTAAACACTTGATTTAAAAGACGTGGTCTACACTATAAATCCTTTCTGATATAATACTTCAAAGAATCACAATCCCAACTGACATTTTTATACCAACAGAAGAAGACTTTGTATTTCATTTAGGAAGCTGGGAAAGTTGCAGTGGAAGAAAGTCTTTTGCCGATACAAACTGTAGCTGTATAGCAGATTTTGCTAATACAGTGCTATCGACGAGTGCAGCCAGACTTGCCCTTATTAGAGGGAAACGAGAGGCACGCACAAAAAGCACAGCACCACTTACCTCATTCTGAATGGAGGGACCCTACAGTCAATCCATGCCAGAGTTAGGGATGTAAAGACATCAGGACACACTTGAGTCAGGTCTCAGGAGTATTCTAAGCGGCACTAGCTACCACAATTTAAAAACAAGGATAATTCTTTTCCTGCCTGTGTTCACCCCATTGGTGGTACCTCAAGTAATCTGCACAGCTGAGATGTAAGCTCCCGCACTCTCACAAGCAAAGCTTTATGTATGTTCAGAGGCAAGACAGAGGCAGCTAGCACCTTGAACATTCCTCTGGGAGCAGGTTTTACTACTGGAATGAACACTTTGCATAGGAGCACTTAGCCATTTAAAGAATCTACCTTCACACTACTTCTTAGTGTAGGCAACAGTCTTCTGATTAACACTTAGGAAGCAAATATGCCTTCTGTTTGCTAATGGAAACTGCTGCAGTGTCTTTTCCTACTATGCCACCATTAAAAACCCTCTGTGCTGGAAAGGAAGAAGGATGGGCTGATCAAAAAGCTGTAAAAGTTCTGGATTCCTCCTCCTCATGCTGTTATTTTTACATAGCCCTGGAAGCCGCAGGCACTACAAAGATAAAACCTTCCTTTTTTTTCCCTCCACAGGAAATAATAGCTGCAAAAATATGCAAATTTTCCAGGCAGCTGAGGCAATCCTGAGTAAATGAAACTATTCCTTTGGATGTTTAAGGAACCTTAGCCTAAATCTTAATTGTAGAGAAGGGAAACGAGGTATGGGAAATAGCTGTCACGTATCAAGCTTCACACATACCTAAAATACAGGATGGCAAAGAAAACCAGTAGCTTTCACCTACCTATGCCAGTCTGTGCGGTGGGTTGACCATGGACAGATGCCAGGTGCCCACCCCAGCTGCTCTGTCACTCACTCCCCTTCTCAGCTGGGTGGGGGGGACAGAAAATAAGATGGAAGGTTTGTATGTCAAGAGAAGAGCAGTGAGAGATCACTCACCAATTACCATCATGGGCAAGACTCGGCTTTGGGAAGATTAATGCGACTTATTACCCATCAGATCAGAGTTTGATAAGGAGAAAATGAAATTTGCCATGCAAATCCAATACAGTCCAACATATTTTCATGTTTAAAGATGCTCCCCTCTTCACAGAAGGAATGGAAGGAAATTGCCATGCGCTGGTGACAGAGAGCAAGACTCAGTCATTTTCCAGTGCCCACCTTGAGCCATTTCTTAGCTGAACACAACCCGGAGCAGCTGAGATGAAGAGAGGGAGCACAAACTGAAGAACAGCTCAGGGGTATCAGTGGAGAGCTGAAGGACCTGATACTTCTCAAATACGGGGTGGTTCTCTACATTTTAAGAAAGCTCAAAGACAGTTTTGACTCTCTTCTGTTCTTTTCAGGTGAAGTTTCTCACTGCATAAAACCAAAATATGCCAATTTAGCAAACTGCCAAACTAAAAATTTCAGTTTAAATACACTGTTGTTGAACAGTTTTTTGAAATTGAAAGAAAATATTTTTTCCCTAACAAGTTTTATAATTTGAGATCATTAACTCTGCACAATACAGACAACTCTGAATTTCTGAAGCATTTTAAGTATTGGAATATGGGGCGAAAGAAAAGTGGCAATGACTTCCCAGGTTAATAATAATTTTATTACTAACATTTAAGAATGATAGTTTCAGCAAGTTCAATTTATTAAGTATCCACACAAATGTGGGGGTTTTAATATTAAAAAATACCCAGCTTTTACGATTTCAAGTTTCAGTGCTTTGAGCTACAAAACCAGGAGCATGTAATAATGAATTCCTGTAACATATTCAATTCACAGATTTGCGAAGGCAGAAGGAACACCAGAATTATTAAAATTTGACCTCCTGTATAACACAGGGTTTGGGCTTCCCTGATTTAACCTCTTTCAGTCCAGTACCCGGCGGATTTTCTTTACGAGAAACACCGACGCCGCTGTCTCGCGGAACACAACCAACAAAATCCGCAAGCAGCCAGCCTACTTCTTGAGCTTCTTTTGAGCAGCCTTCTTCTTGACCATTTGCAGCCTTTTCATGGCGTTGAGCTGGGACTCCTGCGAGGTGGGGCCCTTCAGGGACGCTGACTGGGTGCCGCTGTCGGCCGCGGCTTTGCCGGCGCTGCCGGCGCTGGTGCCCGCGGCGCCGCTGCCGCCGTTGCCGCCGCCGCCGGG
>VZTI01002091.1:58338-74742 GCA_013397865.1 Struthidea cinerea | reverse complement strand
CGCGGGGTTTGTGCTGTTGTTGGCAGAAGCTATTTTTGACCCTAGTCCTGTTTTTGAAGTCGCCAGCCCCGACAAACCCACGGGTTTCTGGTTATTTGAAGAAGCTGCAGGTTTCCCACTGGCACTCTGTGCTGTCGATCCCAGTTTGGCAGTCGATGGGTTGGCAGAGGAGGTTTTGGCTGCAAAAGCAGCCCATCCTGTAAGGCCACTCGTTGCTGAAGAGGAAACGCTTGTACTGGCAGAGTTCCCCGAAACTGCTGCTGAGGTCTAAAATAAATAAGCATTCTTATTATAGCAGCATCTATTTGTGTAACACATCCCAGCAGGAATACACTGAGCCTCTGTTTCAGTTCTTTTCCCAGGAACGCCCAGTGGACAGTATTTCATCACTGGTCACCACAGTTGAAAAGTACCAGCAACAGGAGAGGATGGCAGGTGCAGCCAACTTTTAATCTCCCAGGCACAGAGAACAACTAATAACTTTTCTCCCCTTTCTTCTGTACACTTAGCAGGCCACCACACAGCACTGTGATCCCTCCATAAACAATTAAAGCCCAAATTTGTGAACTATATAAAAGGTGGTGGCTTGCCTTCCTTTTTATGTTTACTGTTGTTACCTGGTGCCACTTTTTAACAAGCTGACAGATGGTCAGACAAAAACCAGACACTGAGGAATTAAGTATTGCATTTATTACAGTCTTACTGTCAAAGTAGCAGTATCTAAACTGTTTCTTTTCTTCTTGGTTCTTAGCAGCCTGTACCATAGATAGAATTAAAAAAAAAAATTTAAAAATCACTGGACATTTTCCCTGTTGCCTCTGCCCATTCAGGTACTGCAAAAGACAAACTTTCTGCAAACATGGGTTCCCTTGCCTGTAAAGCACTGTGCTGTCCACACTGAGTTCCCACACCTTAAACCTTGTAATCCCCAGGCTTCAGGTGAGGATGATACGTTGAATTAAATCAGAGTTACACCAAATGGCAGAGTCAAAATGAAAACTAAACCCCTCTATTCAAGTAATACTTATTTTACAGTATACCCAGACTGTATCTAAACAGATCCAGACTAGTGTCTAAACAGTAAACATGATGGAAGAAATCAGGCCCCAGGTCTTACAACCTGTTTAGGCACATAAATAACTCTGCGGAGGTAAAAAAGTAAATCACAAGTGTAAGTGCTACAGCAATACCCATCCTATTATTCATGATGGCTTGCACCCAGGCAGAGTAATGGCAAACATAACTTTGAGCACATGAAAAATTGCTTTGATTTTGAGTTAAAGCTGTGTTTTCCTAAGAAAGGGTCATGCTTTATTAGACTACTCATTTATTACACTGCTTCTGGTTTACCACCTTTGACCAACTTTTGACAATATTTTAACTTGGAAAAACAGAAACATGAGGCAACACAGAATCCTAGAAGAGAATCACAGAATGGTTTGGGTTGGAAGGGACCTTAAAGATCATCTAGTTCCAACCCTCCTACCATGGGCAGGGATGCCACCCACTAGATCAGATTATATCTAAGAAGCTCCTAAATTAAATCTCACAGAGTCAGCAACACCTCCCCTACTACGGAATCACAGAACTGTCTAGGCCAGAAAAGACCTTCAAGATCATCAGATCCAAGTGTAATCCCAGCACTGTAAAGGGCACTGTTATCGTGAGGAGAAGCCTTCAAAGTGCCAAAAT
This sequence comes from Struthidea cinerea, assembly GCA_013397865.1. Classification (NCBI taxonomy): domain Eukaryota; kingdom Metazoa; phylum Chordata; class Aves; order Passeriformes; family Corcoracidae; genus Struthidea; species Struthidea cinerea. The sequence goes on along the minus strand of VZTI01002091.1, from coordinate 73,050 downwards.
ACACTTAAGTTACTTGACTAGAGAGAGCAAATAATGCATTTTATACAACTCATAAAATGGTTCAGGTTGTGAAAAAGACTTTAAAGATCATCTAGCTCCCACCCCCCTGCCATGGGCAGGGACACCTTCCACTAGACCAGGTTGCTCAGAGCCCCAACCAGCCTGGTCTTGAACACTTCCAGGGATGGGGCATCCACATGTGAAGGGAGGTTTTTTTCCCCAGTCTTTCAGTTTCCGTGCAAACCCACTATATTATGGTACTACTCAGTCCACATGGGGTGGCAGACTATTTTCACTTATGGTTCTTGTGTGAAAAGATAGGTCTAATTGAAAAAAACCCTATTATCCATGCAGTGAAACAAACCCTTACTCTGGTAAATTTAAACTACATTACCTTGACTTCTGTTCTCTTGAATGCCAGAAAAGCTGGTGGGGTCTCAGGTTTTAACTTGATTTCTGGTTTCTTGACCAATGGGTCCTTCAAAGCTGGTGCAACTGAAACCACTGCAGGAGCTGGTTTTTGAGGTGGTTTTTGTGTCTTCTGAGCCTGTGTAAGTGGTAGGAAAAAACCACCCCGAATTAGTTACGGACAACATAACATGGACTGTTTTGGCTGTTAACAAAAAGCACGAGCATTTCAAGATTGCAATCTAGCCTTTACAGTTTCAGGTTTAATGGTCCCTGAGAAATGAGGCAATAGGGAATGTGGAGATAGTGCTGGGTATGGTACTGGGGACAGGCTCCAGCCAAAAAGCATCCTGAATAGAACTTGCTATTTCAGCACGGAAAGAGTGGCAGTGTTGACGCTTGGAGAACAGGAAAGCACTGGGCCTTTACAGGAATAAGGCAAAGACAGGTGAACTTGCAGAAGACAAGGACATAGCCCAGCAGTACTGGGATGTAGGCTGCCAGAGCCTGCTAAGAAGTGGCAGGCAAACTGGCAGAATTCATGCCAAAACAAAAAAAAGGAAAGGTCATATTGAAGGCAACGGCTCAATGGCTAAATTGGCTATCCTGTGCAGGAACTGACCTCAAGCAAACACTCCTCTGAGTTCAAAGGCCTGATGATCATCAGAATAATCATGTATTTCAGTCAATGTTGGTACATCCTAGGCCAGGATCTTACTTTGCCTTCTTTTCTTGTTTCTCAGTATAGCCATTTCAACAGATAACACTTGCTAAGTCACCACACAACAATTTCAAAACAAATTTTCTGCTGTATAAAAGGGTGTGATTTTAAAACATCAGAACTAAAGTCACTAATGTACCCAAAGGTGCTGTCTTACGTTTCTTTCTCATAATGAGATGAGTGGGATTCTGGTTAGATACTGTTCAGTCATGCAGATAAACCAAAATAAAGGCTTTTTGCCTTTTTTTTTTTTTTTAATTTAAACTGGAATGTGCTACCCTCAGCTTATTTTTGACCCTAAGAACATTTAACACTTAAGATCTGGATTGAAATTTGCAGTCTTGTCCTACAGGGACATACATACAGGGATTCATATCTAAAGCTGAGAAGAGAACTAAACCTGCAGGGCTATTACTAAAAGCTGAGTATCACCTGAAATAAGAAAAAGGTTTTACCTGCTGCTTGCCAAGTAGGAAATAATCCTATTTCACTCTTCTTCATTCACCTTCTGATTTTTAAAAAGCTTTGTTTAAGAAGCACATTACAGAACACTCTTTGAGATGCTACATTAAAAGCCACAGCTGCGACAAGGGAAGCGCTGCCGAGAAAAATGGTTCTCCAATATGCTTCCTAAGCCTTGTCTAACCCAGGAAATACTCTCCCACAGTAGAAATAGCCTGCCATAATCAAATAGTGCTCACATGAGACAAAAAACTGACTCCTACCATTCTCTTCATCTGCCTGGTACAGCGGGCACAATACCAGACAAGTCGAGGATCATTCACTTCCTTGTCTGTCACCTGAGGTTTATGGCAATCCTGGTGGTAGAGATTATGGCACTCCTGACACTCCACTAGCTGATTCACAAAAGTAACTGTCATTTGCCTGCAGAGCAAATAGTTAAGAACAGATTATGGGAGAAAGCACTTAGAGGATTATCCAATTGTTGAAAATTTTGCAAGGCTTAAGATAAAAAATAAAAATATTTTTGCTTTCACATATATTTTCTACCTGTGGCAAATTAAATGTATTCCTTTTCTTCCTGTATCAGTTCTTCCTAACTAATATTTTAGAAATTTGGTATTTTTTACAGGTAATTTATTTTAAGAAATTTGAAGACTTCCATTCTATTAAACATGTGTATATGACAGCGTTGATTTCCCTGTTTGATTTTTAGATTAGAAATGTAAGTCTTGCCCGCTTTGGTTCACCTGGGCATTTTTAAGATACATCACAGTATGCCAATTATGACTTCCTCATTATATTAGCATATGAAGGCCTAGTCTCCATTTGGGTAATTTTGCTGTCAGCTGCAGAGCAATACAGTTCAAGAACAAATAATTTCTCAGTGACAAGCCTGTAGGAGTGCTTTCTGCTGCAGGATTTAAAAGCATCATCAGCCAAGCTCTACGTTACTTTGGAGATGTTTTATTAGCCATCCCTTCGGTCCCTACCACATAAACAGACACGTGGAATTCAAGATAATACCAGAATCACGGAGAGATGGAATAGAAAGGATTAATTGTGCAGTCCTGCCTTGAAGCAAACATGCAAACTGGTGATGAGGGCTTCATTTTGCGTGGGCCTTGCTGAAAGTAATCACTCTGTATAGATGACACATTAGTGATATATACATGGCTGGGAGCCTGCCTGTGAATTACCCAAATACCATTTTCCTAACGATTCCTTCTTTCAGATGACAAATCAAGCTATTTAATTGCTAAGCTGCTTTTGCTCATATCCCCGAGGAGCAGGTACCCAGGTAACCATGGAAACTCTATTTGTAGATACATGGGGAAAAGTAATCCCTCATTTCTTTATATAACAGAAAAACAAAGTCTGAAGGTATTGTCCATATAAGTACCAGAACATTTCTAAGAAAGATTTCTCTTTTAAACAGGCTACTTAAAAACAGAGGGAGAAACCCTTCTGAAATTCTATATAATGTCCATTATTTTACATGCAGGATATTTAAAAGATGTTTTGTTTGTTTTTTATTCCTAAATAAGCTGGATCAGAACAAATGGTCTCACAGAGGGAAACTAACCCTATTTTAAAATTACAAAAACCAATCCCAGACTGATTAAAAACCCATGAACTTTTCATGCTCAGAAACAAGTTAAACCACTTACTTTTAAATTATAAGATAACTAAGAAACAAACCTAATGATTTTTTACCCTCAAGAAACAAGCAAACAAACAAGAATTCATAGAAAATTAGGTTGTTATTTCCAAACCAGTCTTCTAAAAATATTTTTTAGGAGGAAAACTTCACTATCATCTACAAACCGCATGTAGTATTTCCTCTTTGTACAACCAAGGAGCCAGTGAGGAGTCACCATAACAAGTAAGTTGTCCTGTTTTTCCAAGGCCTACAGGTACTGGAGAGGATGAAGTTCTTTTAATACTCCCTCCCTGCTTATGCCTTAGTACAAAAGAACAACTAACTTGATACAAAAGAACAAGAAGAAAAACACCACAGGCATCAACATTCATTACTCCTAATCACTATGAAAATACATTAGACACTTGGCAAATCTTGAAGAAACATTTCATGCTTCTGCTTTAGTTTTTACACCTATACAAAGGAATAGTTAATATTCAAATGCACTTTTTTGCATTTCTGAACCCACAGCTGGGTTCTTGCTAGCTTGTCTTCTTAAGCAATATAAACTCTTGCTATGAACTCCACCTACTCTGCAATTTGACATGTTTTCATTCCCAACTGGTTGAATAATTGATTGAGTTATAAAAAGATGTGTTTTTAAAAATGTACAGGGATGTTATTATTTTGGTTCAAGATGATTACCCCAAAAAGGGTGCACATTTTGAAAGCAAGCAATAAATAGAGGAATATTGTCTGACCAATGTGCTGGATTCAGAACTTTAAAGCACAAGTCCTCTGAAAATCATGAGGTCCAGCATGAGCTGAAGATGGGGAACCACGTGACATCAGTTTCAGCAGATTCCATGTAAAATGAAAACAATCCTGAGTGTTGGGGTGACTGTTGCCACTCTCTCTCTAATGAGTTGTTTCTTCCCCTGCGGTTCTTCTCCCTCTGTCTGGCATCACAGATATTTTAGTTAGCCAGGGTAGACACATCTTTTGCAAGAACACTCCAGTTGGTTAGATAGAAGCAATGCCTTCAGCAGCCAGGTGAAACAGCTAATGGAACCATGTATCTGGCCTGTCTTGGCTACACTGGGCACAGGAGTTGCATTTCCTTTCTTTAGTTTCTTTACTTTGCAGGCATTTCTCATTATGCCTGTGATTTTCTTTGCCAGGGAAGACAGAGAATTAATCATCCATAGCAGGTCAAGACTGTCTAAACAAAACTTTGTTATCCCCCTCCTGCCAAATAAGGTAATACCTTGCTATTTTTAGTAGTATTTTAACATACCACTGAGTGGGGCTTTGCCTCTTTTAGGAGACAGCAAAAATGGAATTTGCAGGAAAAGCGGTAAAGTTCCGATATTTATATACTTCTTCCTTTTTCAATGTCTACAATAAGAAACTAAATATTTGAGCTAACACGTGGGAATAACAAAAAGAAACTAAATATTTGAGCTAACACGTGGGAATAACAAAAAGAAACTAAATATTTGAGCTCACACGTGGGAATAACATGAAATCCCATCAGTCCCCAAGTGGTCACCAGTATAATCAGCTGTAACTACAGAAATTTATCCTCCATGCACTGGCAACACCTCCCTATCTGCACAACAGGAACGACCATGGAAATAATGGAAGAACAGAGTTATAAAGCACTGCTTCCCAAAGGACTCAAGCTGAGCTAAAATACACACTGCAGCCAAAAGGCCTGTCCCACCCTCTTCTCTGCCCTGGCTCTACAGTCCTGCATCCACACATGAGCCAGCATAAGCATTTACTCTTACTAAGCTGACTGAAACCCAAACCTACTGAAAAACCCACGTGGAGAGCTGATCCAGGGGCTGATTCAGCTGATCACAAACTGTACTGGCAATACACGCCCCTAAACAGTGCAGGGAAGGAGGTACAATTGGGAGAGCCAAACTGTTCCTTTTGGCAGCAGTGGGGGCCTAACAAGGATATAAATGATCTGTGAAACCAAACCCTGGTGTGAGTGATTTGATCCTAGGGTAGTTATTCAAAAGTATTTTATACATCTGTTAACACTAAATATACTGCTAGTACCATGTAACTAAAATCCAGTTTTAGAGCCCTTACTGGAATGTAAAAACAACCTGTCTTCACTACAAGATATATTTACTGAAAAAACATGGCTATGTGTAAACTAACGTCAAATAATTAGGAAAAGAAGAGCATACAGATCTCATACTAATGCTACTTAAAAGTGCTTTCAGGTGAGAACTGATTTTTTAAAAATGTTTATCACTAGTCATTAGTATTTTAACTTGTTTTCCAATAATTAGAAACTGGTATGTGTCATGATAGGTTTTGTATCATATCTAGTTTTATTTTTCACTTGCCCTTTCCTGCAGAAGAAAAGCTGGTTCACTCTCTAAAGGTTCCATTTTCAAGAAACCATTCTTATTCACGAAGGAGGCTTAAATCTATTATCACTTTTGGATATGTGCTTAAGTGATTTCTGGAGTAAAAGCTATGAGAAGCATTAACTCAGTGGTACACAATTAAAAAAGCTAACTACACCTAGCTGCAATGAAGCAATGTTGACTTACCTGCAGACAACACAGGCTAATCCCATTTCCATAGCAAAGTCATCAGCACTGGTTTCCTCAAAGCTAGATAAATCAGGCATGGATAAATCCTTGCTCGTCTGAACCGTAATAGGAGAGGAACGAGCCTCTTGCTTCTCTACCCTGGGCTTCTTTGGTGCATCAGCTCCTTCAGCAGGATCCCCTTTTGTCTATTAAACACACACACAGAGAATGTGAAAATGCAAAAAAAGCTAACAGGTTATTAAAATGAGTTAAAATGGAACAGTTAGATGAGCAGTATAAGAAGGGGTACTTTACACAGCATATTTTCTTTAATTACATATTTTCTTCAAAATATTTATGAACTAGAAGCTCAAGTCCACTTTTTGTACTTTGCCTCAAAATCCTTGCAAAAGCTTTGGGAATACCACATTTCAACTTACTACATTTTCGTAATCTCTTATGAGATAATCTCTTATGATTTAAAACACTGAATGGCTTGGAAGGAACCCCTTAAGTCCAACCTGCCCACAATGAGCAGGGAAAACAATCACAGAATAATTATAGGAAGACATTTGTTAGATTGCCTAAATGGCAACATGACTGGCTAATGTAGCTCACAGTCTAGGCACCATAAGATGAGTTGAAAAGGGGAGCTTTTGTCTAAAACATCTTTAAGTTTACTCACCAAGTTATTTCATTAGAGAACAAAAATTACTTACTTTATCGGCAGATCTCTTTTCTGTTTCTTTTTTCACCTTTTCTGATGTAGTGGGCTTGCCATTGTTGTTGCCAGAAGGCAAACTGGATGAAGCTTTAGGCTCTTGCTTAATGGGTTTGGTAACAGAAACTTTTGGTTGCTCTACTTCCTAAAAATAGAAACAAAAATTGGAGCCAAACTCTGTAATTGAGTTCCTACCTAATTTGCAATTAGTGAGTTAACAGGACAGGCAAACAATATGCCATACAACACTGATCATCTACATACACATTTTTTAAAATAGCATTTCTTAAAATATTTTCATATCACATCAACGAATTAGTGTTTAAGTTGCAGACAATTAATAAAATCTCCCCTTACCACTCACCTTTCTAAGGAAAAGGTGCTCCTTTTCCAAAGACAGATCCTCCTTGGAACATTAATTGAAAAGGAGACATTTCTGCTTTTAAAACTCAAAGAGAGAATGAACACAAATTTTCGGATAGTTCTGAGGACAAAATTCAATATAAGCTAAAAACATAAGCTGACATCTGATGTAACCAGACATCAATACTTCATTCCTTCATGGAGAGAAATATTGACCTCCTTTTGATCTCAGTCCATATTCGTCTATCAGATTAATAAATTTAGATCCCAACAGAAATCAATGCTTCTCATTAATGACATATTAGTGTCAGCAATTGGAAAATATCCAAGAGAGTCTGTAAATGAGTGACCAACCACACTGATGGGCACGAGCAAGGTACCCCCTCCCAGCTGGTAAGATGGGAGCCATCCTCTGCTGTATACTGGGACAGGTCCTAAGGCCTGAGCTTCAGCCCTCCAAAGTTTGTTGATTTGACTGTGGTAATCCTGTGCTCCCTATTCTATTCGTGGATTTCATGGTCAACCACAAATTAACCCTGCAGCCTGCAAATGCAAGGAAAGGAATTCTTGTATTTTTTTTTCATTTCTGACCTTTGCAGTCCTGCTGATATTGGAGATATACTGAAGAGAGGAGAATGAAAGATTTCTTCCTCTGGCCTGAGCCTCAGTTTCACCTGAGGGCAGGTGACTGACTGCCAGCCAAGCTGTTATTAGAACTGGCTTCCCAAACTTCTTTGCACTGTTATTCTGCTCCCTGCTTCCCCTTTAAACCACACATCGCTTCTTTGAGCTCTGACACAAGAGGGCACCTGAGAGTTTTGAGACCTGTGTTAGGTTTCAGGGAGTTAACAAGATGAACAGGAAGGAGTTAGACCACACAGCAAAGCATGATGTATGCTGAACAGTACTAATGCCTTTTAGTTATTTGGAACCACATAGAAATGAAATACTACAAATGTATCAGCACACAGACCATCATCAGAACACACCAGGCTGACTTGTGGGCATCCTAGGGGAGACCAAGACCTCGTTATCCATATGGCAATACACAGCAGCATGAGGCTGTCCCCACTCGGCTATTTCTATGCACTCATCTCAGATTCAAATATTCTCTCTAGCAGGTGTTCAGTGATTTTCAGTAGATGAAAAATAATGTTTGTCCACTGGATAGCAACCGTTTCAGCCTGCAAATCATTTCTGCTTTGAACCATTTGGTGTTTTTCTCATACGACTTCATCAACAGAATTTCAAGGAAAGAGATACAGCTTTATAGGTGAATAGCTTATTTTGTTTCTTATTTACCTGTAGCAAAGCTAATCTATATTTTAAAGACCTTTCAGCTCTGAAACGTAACTGCAGAAATATGTACGTTTGGGTGCACCTTACACAGCACGTCTGATACAATGCTGAATCTCTCTTTTAAGTCTTGGTGCATCAACAAGGTGAAGAGATTTTTTTTCCATTAACTTCCATTAATTGAATGGATTATGTTGTATGAAAAGGGGAATGATGAATATGAACACTCCATAATTACTTTTTCTTTTCCCTCAACTTCTGATTCTCTTTAAACTTTTCAGCTATGAAAGAGGAACCAGGAATAGCAGGAACTTTATTAAGGCACACAAAAAGGACCCAACTCTCTAACACCAGTACCTTCTGAGAGGGACGATAGCTTGAGTCAGTTCCTCTGGCCAACGACTCGTCAAGAAGCGCTTTCAGCTTTTCAGCAGAGTCCTTACTCTTTGAGTGCAAAAACCCCAGGGCTTTCAGAAAAATGGGATCCAGCTCCAAGTTCACTGTAGCAGCCATAGTTGTGTCTTCAACTTGAGTTAAAAGAAAAACAATGACAACTTTATTCATATGGAGCATAATTCAAACAGCATGTGGCTAATACAAGATTTTGTTTCTTTTTAAAATGAAATTATATTAAACCACAGCAAGGATTATATGTGAATTAATTATCATTAGAAAATGACTGTGAACTTCAGTGCTGCAGAACTTTGAATATGACTGGACATCTGAAATGTCAAATTCATACTTTGGCATCTATGATATTCAGAAACTAAACTCATCATACTTACGTAAATGAAAAAAATATTTCATATTCTTGATATTTTATACATAAAATACATTGAAAAGTATGGAAATAAATATTAACTTCAAGAAAAGCAATTACCACCCTTCTCCTTAACACTTTTTGCAACATACAGTGATTTCTAACTAATTGCTCATTTAAGAGTAACTAGGAAAAATCTTACTTGTAGAAAAATTAACTTTTGAAACTTCTGAAAAGAACAGCTCATTGTAGCATATAAAATATAAACAGCTAGCTGTTATTTTATATATATAAAATACCTGAAAAATACATTTTTAAATTTAGCTGAAGCAGTGAAAAAATTTATAACTCAGATTGTGACTTATCCACATTCTCATGTGACAGTCCAAGTTTAATGTCAGATAATGAGTATCCAGAGCTGCGAGATGCCAGAGTGTCCATGTAAATGGAATAAACCCAGGAAAAGGTTAAAATGACTTTAAAAAAATGTTTGCCTCATAGCAATAAATTCCTGCAGTCCAGAGCATTCTGTGTTAATCTCCTTACTAAAATCCTAAGGAACTGCATTTACATCAGAAATTGTACCTACAAAGATAGATAGCTAACTTGAATCAGTAATAACAATTAATAATTAAAGAAGTAACATGGGAAGTTTCCTGATCTTTTCCAAAAATGTATGAGAAGTGTTATTGTTAATAATCCCTTCAAAGCTCATTTAAAACACATCAGGATGTTTGTGGGTTTGGGGTATTGTCTACAATAATCTAGAAGACATTCTTGAAAAGCCATTCATCAGTTCTGCTCAAAAGCACCGCCTGGACAGCTTTTTCAGCTGAAGCTTCCAAGGTTTTGTCTGATGAATTCCTTTTGATATTCATGGCAGTGAACTTTTACCTCCCTGGCCAAAACACCAGCAGTGGCAGGCTGCTCCCTCAACACTTGCCTAGAAGTCCCCAGGAACTTTTATCTCCTGCTGAGCTTTCACGAGACACCAGAGAATCGCTTGACTGAGATCATCAAGGAGTTCAGCATACAGAACTTCATAGGGATTTTATCAATGGACCCAGCAGAGAGTTAAGAAACCTCTTCAAGAGCCTCTTCTCTCTTCCTCAATCTTTGCTACTTGACAAATCATTTTCTGGTGGGCACAGAACTTCTGCTAGGAAGTGCTACACACCGGCTACTCGGCTGTACCACTGATCAAGCACAGACTGCGGTGCAAGCCCCATCCAGGCAATTCCATCTCTCTCTGATGATTACAAAAAGTGAATTCACAGAGCACAGAAAGCACATACTCTCTTTTTTTATGCATCTACCTCTGATAAATGTTCAGGCTGCTCTTGAGATCTGTGGGTAGATTATGTCCCGCATTTCTTTGTTCCGTGAACATGCCTTCCAAATGTCAGTACCCCATACTCTTAAACTAGGACTCTGCTAAACCCTCTGTTGAATGAAAATGGTAGAACTGAAACACTAATTCCAGAAATTTTGCAGAACTCCCTGTAAAAAAAAAAAATCCTTTAAGTTCTTCTCTGAGGGAGAGAGGAATTCTACTAGGAATATATACTTGTGTACATGAGAAACAGGCAGCCTCAACGGCCATTCTCTAATATTTAGAGAACAAGTGTAAACGTAATTCAATTTTCATCTCTCTGAAGGTAATACTCCCCAGATTCATTTCTAGCTCTTTCAAGGTAATACTCCCCAGATTCATTTCTAGCTCAAGGTTTTTAAAGACATATATGGAAAGGAACTGTTCAAACCCAAATTTCAAAAGGGTCCTCGATATTTATTCTTTTATTTGCAATGCAATTGCAGCAATTCTTTCTCTGTTCTTGAGGGTCATTATAATGTCACAGGTTACTGCAGTTAAAACTAACATATCACAAGAAATTTCTCATGAGAAGAGAGGAAACCGGGCTTAGTAAACAGTTCAAGTATGTTCAGTTCAGGCACATATTTTCAAACTAAAAATAATCTATTTGTGACTTGCAGAAGGGAAGTATATTCAATGGAAAGATGAACACATCAATAACTGTCCTAGAAATAGCATCATCTGAAAAAGCAAGTTGGTAATTATGCTCTCCTTATGGGACCATAATACACAGCTGTCAAACAGGCTAATACCAATAACTGTCCTGGTTCAAAAGGAAAAAGTATTGCTCCTGGTAGTGGCCCTTCCCAGATGCTTACAGATCAAACAGTTTTTAAGTATCAAACAGTGGTTTGATACTTCTAAACCTAAGATCCAATTTCATTCATTCATGTTTTCATTCACAACTCCTCCTCTGGCAGTCAAGTCAGCACACAGCAATGTGACAGCCTTGAGACAAGGACAGTAGAGTGTTTTAATGATGATGCCATAGGCTATTCTGCAAGACAGACCTCCCTGACTTTCTTCTTGGAGTGGAATCTTCGTACAGGAAATAATTAAAATGCTGTTTAGGAAAAGAATGAGTATGACACTCTCTTTTCTGTAGCAGTTTGATAATGCAGCTGTGAGATCAGAGGGCTGTGTTAAAACCCTTGAACCCTGAGCAGAGCTGGTTTTGCACAAAGCAAGCACACCCTCTTGCAACCCAGCGTTCACCCATCAGCCTAAACCTAAAAGCACCTTCCTCAGCTCAGGTCTCTGTTACCTCCCAAGGTGGACTACTCTAAGTGGTTTAAATCCCTGGGGAAACATAGATGTTACTTAGTGGGTTGTTATTCTTAATGCATCCTAGAAGTTTTGGATTCTTTCACTTCTTGAGTATGCTATCGTCTTCTGCCAAATACAATCAACCTTAACCGTGCACTCTACAGAATACGTGGTCTTCCAATTTAAGACTTATTAGATTTATAGGCTGTAGGAGCCCTCTTCTTTTTTTCATTCATTTGCCATCTACTATTTTGCATGCCTGCCCATGTATTATCTCATTCATCATAACTTGTAGCTAAATGCATCAAATTCCATTACATTTCCAGATATGGTCACATTTTCATCCGTTTCTGAACTCCTATTCCTATCATTTTCTGAGGCATGTGTACTGCTAAAGATGGTCACATTTTCATCCATACTTATATTTATATTGCAATACTATTATCAAACCCATTCTTTTATAGACTCATTAATATTTTTACTGCCACTGGTGATTAAAAGGCCTTTCACTCACATTTCCTTTTCAGCTACCTTCAAGATCTGTAGCAGTTACCTTAAAACCCAGTCACATGAACCAACAGCTTATAATTCCTTCCAACACACTCACTGCACTGGTTTTCACTTACCACCATAAAATCAATTCACTTTTCCCCTGTCCCTTTGGATCCTTCTGTTCCTCAGAATTTACCCTTTTCCTGACTGTATCTATTAACAGTGACAGTGGCACATTTTGCTTATTTACCAATAATGCCTCTTCCAGGTCACTTTCAGATCTAACGGAAGTCTTAAGAAAGTAGATCAAGGAAAATCTTAAAAGCAGGAAAAAATGAACTTCTATTTTCAGTTTTTGCTTTAGTATCTTAATCAGCACTTGATTTATGACAGGATAATTTCTCTGTTACTTTCCACAAGGGACATTTCAAAACTCACATACTTCAGTAGTCTGGATAACTGTATTAATCAGAACAATTGTATTAATCAGTTCTAATTTCTTTGTCATCCTCTACAAAGAATCTTCTAAGACACGAGTAAGATCTCCTGCTATGGAGTTATTAGTACTGGCATCCTTAATTTTACATTCTAGTCTACAACATAATTTATAATGTACTTTTAAATTAGTATTCCAATTGGTATCACTGTAACTAGTTTATCCAAAATTTTTAAGATTACACTACTGCCCTGTATTTTCTGTTTTGTCCACATAAACAGTGAATTATTTAGGAAACACAGAATCATTCCTTGTGGAAGGGATGCCACATGGTCACCCTGTGCAACCTCCTGTTCAATGCAAAGTCAACACTGAATTCAGACCAGCTTGCCCAGGACTTTTCCAGTTGGATACTGAAAATCTCCAAAGACAGGAATGCAAAAATCCTTCTGGGCAACTTGTCCCAATGCCTCACTGTCCTCATTTCCTTGCTTTGAAATGGAGGTTCTAACTTGTGCGGTCTCTCATTCTCCCACTGTGTCTCTGAGTATGAAGACTGGCTCTATCTTTCCAATAACATCCTTGGGTAAATTAAAGATTCCATTATATCCCCCTAAGCCCACTGCAGATGGTATCCAACACTCCATCTTCAGATCTAGCTATTCTGTCAGGGAGGGCAAGCCAATTGATCAGGTATGATTTATCCTTGGTAGATCTGGCTTTTCCCAGTCTCCATCTGTTCCTTCTTACACCTGCAAATGGCTCCCTCCAGGATCCTTCCACAGAAGGAAGGAATGAGGATGACCAGTCTGTATTCTCTTGCTTGTCCTTCTTGCCTTTTTGAAGATGATCATAAGATTTGTCTTTCTCCAATCTTTGGGATCTCCCCTGCTCTCCTGGCCTTTAGAAGGTGACAGAAAGCAGCTTTGTGCAGACCCTGTCAGCTGCTGGCACCCTTGAATGCCGTCCACCTGGGCCCATGGACCTATCGGGGAAGCGATCCTGCTTCAATCCTCTTCCACAACTTGTAGTTCCCTCTCTCCTTGAACTCTGCCTTGTGGCAAAAGCCCTTGGAGACCTTACAGGCTAACTCTGTGGCAAAGAAGACATCAACTATTTGACCCTTATCTGTGTCTGCCGTCACTAACACACCTGTTCCACCCAGCAGCAGCGCCGTATTTCCCTTGTGACTCCTTTTCCTGATAAACGGCACGATCCTTGCGGGTGCCTTTCAGCTCAGGACATTCTGTGATAATTGTACCTGCACAACTGAGATTTGCTAAGCCCTGCTACCTCTGAGCTTCAATACTCTGCAGAAAATGGACCTGAAGATGCTGTTTCAACACGTCACTGCTCATTGGCTTAAGCCACTGGTAAATTGTGTACACCTCCATTACGGCTTCCACCTTTCCCTTATTCAGTTTCTACTGACACTTATCAAGTGTACAAATTCCTGGGTATCCTCCTCCTGCTAATTTCTCAGGGAGCGAAGCAAACTTTAGTTAAAACTGAATTTCTCAAACAGTTTCACCAAAGCAACGACACGACCCTCTGCAACCCACTTGCTGCAAATTTCTCCCTGGGATTTCTTTCTAAGAACGAAGGAAAGGCCTCTCATCTGAAAGCAACCCTTTAAAATGCTTAAAAGAATAAAACACCACCCCCCTACAACCCATTACTGCCCCGCACGGACTTCCTCAGGGCCGCGGCTCGGGCGTGCCCGTGTGCCCAGGAGGGCCCGTCCCTCGGCACCATCGTGTCCCACAGGGACGGCGCGGCCGCCCCTCTCTCTGCCCGGGCCCTCCCGGCACCGCAGGAGACCCAAAGGTCACCAGGGTCCGAGGGTAAGAGCCGCCAAGTGTGCCTGAGGGCTCCCCTCTTCCTCCCTCCTGCCAAACACCCTATCACTCCCACCCAAACTTGCTCTTACTGCCCTCTTCCAAGCCCTTTTTTTCTCGTCTCAAACCCCCTCTTCCTCCCTCCTCTCAAACTCCTTTTTTCTCTTCCCCAGACCCCTCTCCCCTCTCCCAATCTCCCTCTTACTCCCTCCTCCCAAACCCCTTTTGCCTCCTCCTGAATCCCTCTTTCCTCCCCTCCTCCCAAACCCCTCTTTCCCTCCCAACCCCCAAATTCCCTCTTCCTGTTGCCAAACCCCCTCTTCCCTCTCTCAACTCCCCTCTTCCTCCCTCCTCCCAAACTCCTTTCTCCT
>VZTI01002091.1:0-58077 GCA_013397865.1 Struthidea cinerea | reverse complement strand
CGCGCAGGAAGGGGCGGAGCCGGGGCGGAAGCGGCCGGGCCGGGGTAAGGAAAGGGAGCGGGATAAAGGGAAGGTGGTGGCAAAGCTCCGGGGCTGGTTTGGCAGCGCTGCCGGGGCGCCGAGAGGAGCTGGGAGCAGAGGCTTTGGGGAGCGGGTCTGTGAGGAAGTTCTGGCTCGGTGGCGTCGCTCTCTGCAGTAGCCGAGCTCGGGCGTGTGCTTCTGTCCCTCGTGTCCCGGCTCTGTCCCTCGTGTCCCGGCTCTGTCCCTCATGGCCCGCCCGCGCCTGGCTCTCCAGAACCACCCACAATTTCCACTTTGTTTGTGGCCTCGCCTGAAGCTCGGGTCCGAAGCTCTTGTGTGCTTCCCGCAGGGCTCCCTGAGGCTGCAGGGGTGGCCCTGAACTCATCCAGCCAATGGATTGCCTGGATAGAAATACAACTCCAGCCTCACAAGTTATGTGCCTTAAAGCACAAATATTACTTTGCACTGCGTTAAATATTTGCTACGTTTTCAAATGGCATTGTATTAAAGGCTTTTCTGATGTTAAAGCGTGTGCTTAACAGAAGTTCCGTTTTACCGTGTAGTAATCAACAAATGAATGAGATCTTTTTCAGGGACTAAAAGGATGTTTCTGTTCTTATTTATTTGTCTTTAATTTTTATGGGAAGCACTTGTTTTTAAAGCAGCGATTTTCTTTATTACGTTGTTAACAGGGCAGCTGAGTGAAACTAATTTAACTGTTGTTTAGTGCATGTTGAAAGAAAAGAGAAAATGGTAAAAACAGTGCAGCTAGTGAAAGTTAGGCTTATGTAATGTTTATAATTTTTGATTAGGTGTGTTTTATCCCAAAGGTAGGCAACATTATTTGTCTTTTATGTTACAGTACAAATCCTGCATTGATCATTGCTTCTCATTTTCCCTCTTTCAAACAGTGGCCGCTGTAAATATGGCCAATAGAATAAGAATCCGTCTCTTCCCACAGAATTTACAGTCTAATTAGAGAAGAAAGTGCTGGGAAAAAGTGCTGTGAGCAAATAGTGCAGTGTCTTACTAGGTTTGGTTAGTTCTGTATTGCACGTTTCATTTTATTGTGTATGTTTGCGTCTGCTTTTGTCTTAGTAAGCTGCCAAGGGATTAATAAACACATTTAATGGAAGGGTAGTAGTTATGTGAAAATACTTAAGTGAGAGTGGGCAACCAGGTAGGCTGTTAAGTCTTTCGAGTTGAAAATCTGTGCGTAAATCCACAAGGAATGTAGACTCTGCAGAGCCAAAACAGTGCAGAAAAGCACCTGTCTTGGGAAGAAAAAATATAGGAAGCAACTTTATAATGTCAGCGCTTAGAGACAAGATGTTGGGAGGAATTCTCTGAAGTAAATATGATCCTTGCGTGGGGTGTAAGGGCAGTGTAAGGGTGTACAGCTCAGTTGAGTGATGATTCAAAAAAGCCTTATCTTCTCACAGGAAACAATGAGGAAACACAGGTAAAGTCACTTATAGACAGAACTCCTGGGTGGATTAATTTAGTTTCTCTTCTGTGAGAGTCTTGAGAATACAGTTAGCCTGATTGTAGTTTTCATTGTCATAGACTGACCTTAAAAAACCCCAAAATCTCACAATCAACCAAACAACAAAGCCCGTAAGGAAAAATGTCCAATTTTTTGGCTTGTCTAGGACAGACTTCCAGTGTGACACTAAACAAAAAATTCTCTTTGTGCTTTTGCTTTTTCACATGTGTAACAGGAGCACAGGAAACTTCCACCTTGCAAGGCTCTTTGAGAGGAAGGTCCGTGAGATGTTCAGTTATGGGTGTGGTGGAGGGACACAGAAATTTTTGCAATAACTTACAATTCAAATAAATCCGGACTGAATGTTTTGATGGTCTAATGACCCATGTAACAAGTTGCAGTCATTACAGAAGCCCATTTTGTTAAAATTTCTTCTAAGAACTTTTTAAAAATAATTTGTAAGAACAGGTGATTAAATGTTGTAAACGACAGAATAATATACTTTGGAAATAGAAACCTCATCAGAATTTATGAAAATATTTGGAAGGCTCATACAGCATGATAATGATCAGAATAGCTGATTGTGTCCAGGAAGGTCAACCAGGAGAAAAAATTCAGTGGTGAAATGATTGTTAAGGTCAATGTGTATGTCTGAGTGGCCAGGAAAAGATGGGCTTGTGAGTTCTTTGAGTTCCCATGGAAAACAAAAATAACAACCCGAATGCATATAAGGGTACTGTTTAACATTGGAAGAGCTACTGTAGTTGAGAATAGGAGTTCAAATGCTACTAACTATGGATGTGACCATGGTAAGAGTAACTCTTCTTGATTTACCTCTTTGGCAGTGCCTTCACTATGTGATTTCTACCACAGAGCTGTACTTAAGATATTGAGTCTGTCTCAACTTCCATGCTGTCAAGATTTACCCAAATAAAGTATCTTCTGGTAAAGTAGGTATTGCATTGTGTATTGTCCTGTTTTTCGTGTGGCAGTGTATTAATTAAAGAAAAGCCACATTGTAAGCCACTCTTCTTGTTATTTAATGGTTTAAAAATATTTCATTGTAACAGATGTTTGTGTGTTCTTAATGTCAGGTGGACTTGATTTTATTCTTCCACTGTCTCTTTTAGGGCAATTGATTTGGCCCTGTGGTAGGTAGTATAAAGTGGTAAGCATGATGTACATGTCTACATGGAAAATATAAATTGAATAATCAAGATGTATCAAATGAAAACTTCTTTTAAAAAAGTACTTGCATCATGTTCATGTAATTGTGCAAAGACCTTATTAACCTAGACAGTTATGTGAAAGACTGATGCTGTTCCAGTGTCACTCGTGCTTTATATATATGTATATAAAACGCTATTCTGGGCTTTCTTAGCAACATTTAAATTTCTTGTCCTCACTGCGCTCGAGCTGTGGTCCGTGACGCTTGTTGTAAGAGGGCCATCTAGTGTCTGAAGCTTTTCAATGCTGTCATCTGTAAGGTAATGGGCAATTCTGCTGAGTGATGGAGCAGAAAAATTACTGCATCAGTGCCTTATGTTAAACTCCTGTGGAATATTTTAGTAGCAAAAATGTAGCTTTCAACCTACTATAAGGAAAATTAATTTGAGTTTTTAGTATACTGAGAAGATGTTAATCTCAGCTCTGCTACTGTCGAATTGTACTGCTTTAAGTAGTTGTGTGTTTGAGGTGTTCATGTAGTATCATGAGATGAATGTTTATTTGCTTATGTGTCCTTCAGTTATTATCGCACTCAACTCTAGATTAATTTTTAATACCGAAACCAGTATTGGTATAAATAAACCCATGGCCTAAATACCTGCTGTAAATGGCTTTTGGCAGTTACAGAAAGACAGAGGTTTGTATTAGGGAACTGACTGTTGTAGACATGTGCTCAGGAGCTTGTTGTTTTCCGTAATACGTGGTTAATGTTATGGGAGATTTTGATGCTCAAAAAAAAAAAAAGCCTTGCTCTAAAATGTGTACGCACTTGAAAATGAAACGTTTTCTTTAGGTTTTGTTTGATGTCAGAAATATGCTAAAATGTTAAAAAAAAGTAAGGTCGTTTTCCTATCCATGAGTTGTATGTGAAGAGACAGTGTAGATGTGGAACTATTCTTTTCTCTCAAAAAAGGGCCTGCCAATTATTCAGGCAGGATGTCTTTAGTAGTGTCTTATGTTAAAATCAGTTGTAGCAGATAGTGGAAGAAACAGTGATATAATTTTTTTTTTTTTTTAATTCTGTATACTTTCATGAATGGTGTGCTCTGATTTCTATTTCAGGAACTTCATCTCAGGAAGAAGATGAAAGATAGTGTTGCTGAAGAACATTTATATTTGGCTTTTTCTCATCAGTGCAGAGATAGTATCTTTCCTCTTCATACATCTATCTCGCTGTTTTTGCTATCCTACTGTGACTGCAAATTATTTAAAGTTTTTTTAGTGCCGACTGGCGAAGATGTGGGTGATCAGTGTGTAACAAAAAACCTCGCTGGTGATCTTGAGGTCCATTTAATCTCCAGGTGTCAGCTTCCAGTGGTTGTGCAGAGCTGCAGTTTACCTGCTGTTGTCGTGAAAGATGACAAATTCTGCCGAGCTGGGCTTTCTGTGGTCTTAAGACATATAATACAGAAAACATTCGAGGCAGATCCATCTAAAAAGGATGTTTTGGAACTCTTGGGCTTTAAGAAGACCTGCTTAAAAGCCTGTGCTGAAGTGAGTGTGTCTCTCTCTTAGATACATTAATTGGTTTTTTAATAAGCATTAAATGCTCTGAAGTAGACTCTTAATATTGATGTCTAGTAAGTTCTTCTAGTAAAAAACTTAATTTGCTTAGAAAATGCAATTTCCTCTATGGAGAAGTACCTGTATTTTGGCACAAAGATGAAAAATAATTATTTTTGAAGATACTACTTTTTAGCAGCACAAAAAGAACCTTGATGTTAAAAAATAGGTCAGATCTTTGTTTCATGCCTAGCAGTATAAGTGAGTTATGAATTAACTTAGAAATACCTAATTTCTTGCTAATTTTGATTTCAAGAGTACCATATATTGTTAGCCTTCACTGTCAAGATGCACTGCTGGCTTTTGTTTCACTTATCCTCGCCAGGTTGTCCAGTGCCTTTTCAGCAGAGTGGCTACCTGGCCAGGTGGTCAGTCCCTAGCCTGTACCATTCCTTATCAGGGGATAAGTCCCTCCTAGGTGTGGAATATTCTGTTGAGTTTCACATGAGTTCCTCTCAGCCCATTCCCTAGTCTGTGCAGGCCCATGTGAATAGCAGTTCTATCTTGGAGTTTGTTGGGAATTTGTTGTCTGCTCTGCTCAATTCCCTGTCGTCCTTGATGGGAGTGTATTCCATCTCCCCCCTCCAGGTAAAGATGATGAAATGGGATAGGCCTCAGGATAGACCCTTAAAGATTTCCACTTCTAACTGGCCTTCAGGTAGAGTGTGAACCATTAACCAGCACTACCCTTTGAGTTGAGATGTCAGCCCATTTATCACGTAGCGGTTTACTCATCTGGCAGCTCATCCATCTAGACTTGCCTTCCTCACTCCTCTCAGGTGGTTGAACTCCACCCTGTCATGACTGCTATTTCCATGGTTTCCATTGACTACTGTGCCTTCAACCCAGTTCACAGCTTTGCTTCTTATGAATTGTGCAGCTACCCTAATTTTATGTTAATAATAAGGAAATAAAAATACACTATGCTGGATAGCTGTTCATTCTGTTATGTATAAGGTTTAGCTTCCTAATTCTGCTGTTGCAAAAGTAATACAGAAATATCTGTGTTTCTAAGATTAACAAAGAATGTATTTAAAGCTGAAGTTGACCAAAAGTTACCCTGGATTTTATTTCTTTCTGTAGAGACATTAATTGCGTAAATTTATTTGACAGGTTAGCCAGTGGACCAGACTCTGTGAGATCAGCATACCTCTGGCTGTTGAAAGATTTTTGACAGCCTCTCCTGAGCACTGCCAGGCAATTCCTCCTGACATTTTACTGTTAGAAAGGAAGCTTGGAGAACCTGTCCGAGTACATAATGATGACAAAATTCGAAGGCAAAAACTTCAACAACAGAAGGCAGGTGCCAAGGCTGCAGTGCCTGTGCTTGGTAAAGAGGCAACAGAGGAATCAAAACCAGGGGAAGTCCATGAACATCCACCCTCAAGTTTGGAACTGAGTGTAGCTTTCTCTAAACTACTTGCCCAGGAAGCACCAGATGCAATCAACAGGGAGGCCCCTCACATCAGGAGAACAAAAACCTCTGACCTTCCACTCTTGGACCACGTTTTTGCAGAAGGGCTTTATTTTACTGTGGCAGATCTAGTGCTTTTGCCATGCATCCATCAGTTCTTGGTAAGATGACAAACTCTGCAAATACTGACTAGTGTACATGTATGTCTTTTAAGAACCTAAAAGTTGTAAAATATGTTAATTTGAAACATATTGTGGTGCTTACAATGTGACCTTAACCCAAAATCAAAGACTTGTCTTGTTTTTGTACAAACACAAAGAACAGGAATTGGTGAGATCACTGAAGTTGCTTCTAAATACATAGCATATCAATGGTTAGTAAACACTGTTAACTGTTAAAATAGTATACTGAAATATTTTGATGCCAATTTGCCCAGAAAATAATAATTTTAAAATACTAGTACTGGTGACTTGAGCTCAACTTAAAAACTAGTTCTACAGTGGGAGAAACTTCTGTGGCAAGACTCTGCAAGAGTCTTGCTCAGCACAATCTTTGTACTTAGTTTTATGAGGATATATGCACAGGAATGATTTAAGGAAATGACAACTGTCTTTATTTCTCATTACAGTAAAATGATACAACGAGTTTGCCTCCTACCAGTATTCCTGCAGTTACTCTATGAGATTTATGCCTAAGCTGGTGTCTGTTCCAGGAACATTTGCATTTTGATTTTGCAAGTTGGTTTGCCAAATTTCCCTTATGGTGTTTGAAAACAAATGGAATTCCTGGAGAAGACGCTGTGAAGCAGATTGAGAATAACAATCTCTAAAATCAAGATAATGATTATCAAATATTATTACTGCGGCAAATGTCCACTTTATGACTTCTTTAACCAATATCATCATCCTCAGTGGATTTCTTTATGATGATGGCAATATGCTGCCTTTGAAGTAAGATGATGAGTTATTTTTCAGAAATGCTTCTTAATTCACATCTGCTTTGTTTTGCAAAGCACATAATCGGAAGTGAACAGCAACTTCTGTATGGATTATACTAAACAAAAATATTAAGACAAAATGCTTTCTTACTATTTAAAAAATGTTAATGTATTTCAGTCTTTGTTTTTCCAAGGCCTTTTAAAATAAGATCTTACCTTTTTAGAGTAATGTCTGATTTACTGTTGCTAGGCGTGAGAAGATATTTGCATCAGATGCTTAATTGATTTCAGCAATGTAGGTGAAATCATTCTGGAGAGGTCCTGTGAGTAGCTGAGAATGCTGTGTTTATTGACCTTTTGTGTGTTACCCTTGAGCCCTGGTGTTCTGCAGCTTATGAACTAGATGTTTTACAGTACAGTTGTGTTAGCTCGCACCAAGGATTGCCCTAAAAACCTGGCTTTCAGTTCAGTTTTTACCTAATTTACAAGAGCTCTGGGATGATGTTTGTTTATTTCTGTTCTCTGGGGAATGATCATTTTCTAAGCAATTATACCTTGATGCCTACAGTTATCATCAAAATTGTAAAACTTGCATCTGAAAGCTTCTTGCAGGCAGTGAGTTGAAACTGCTCTTGTTGATGGAAGTGCCAGAGTTTAATTCTGTGTTGAAGTGTTATTTGTCGCTTGTGTAACTGGACTTCCTGGGTTGTGTTTAAAAAAATCACTGTAGTTGCAGTTCCACTTTGAATTAAGGGTGTGAATAATAATGAAGTTTTCAGTGTGTGTATGCCTGGAAAATACCACCCCATAAATATGAGGAGACCTGACTAGCTGATTGTAATTATAATTACCAAAAGTAGGATAATGAAGCTGAAGGGTTGTTTTTCATTACCTCATTTCATTGCTGTTATCATTCTGAGGTTACCTTTGTTTCACTTTCTATTAGTTGTAACTGTTGGAAACTAATAGAAGTATAACAAAAGCTCAGTTCTTCATCTGGGAGAAACCACTATTCACTTTTTAAAATACAATTTAGAACACTTGATAACAAGTGTAACAGTGCCTCTTAGAATTGCTTTCCAAAGGAATTCTTCCTTAACTGAATTAATGGGTTTTTGCCCCTGTTACTATTAGGATATTAAATTGCGTACTAAAGTTACACAGTTCATCCTTCTTTTGCTCCTTTAGCTATTGCTAATAACTTGTGGTTACCCTAAGCATATTATAAACACAGCATGCAGGAGAGCTGTTGGAAATTTCTTGTCATTTCAAGTGTTCTTTACCAATTTCTATTTCCACACTGCGGACAGATCCGTGGAGGAATGCTGGTTTTGCTTGGCCTTTGCTGCCTGTTCCTGTAATCCTGATATTTAATTTTCTGTTTAAAGCAGGCACAGCATCACAGAATAGTTGAAGTTGGAATAATTGAGGTTGGAGGGCACCTCTGGAGTTCATTTTGTCTAACCACCCTGCTCAGAGCAGGGTCAGCTAGAGCCGCTTGCCCAGGATCGCGTCCAGTTGTATTTTGAGTGTCTCTAAGGAGACTTCACAACCTCTCCTGTAAGAGGATGATCTCCATTGTTCTAGAACATTTGGGAATCTAAATAAAAGTTATTTAATTTTGTCAAGTGCATCTTTTTTAAAAGTAGCTGGACTTCATGTTAAGATGTAATTTGGGTATATTTTTTTTTTATATGTGCAACATATTCTTATGTAAGAAATTATTTTATTTCATGTTTTACACTTAAAATACTAATTTCTCTTGGAGGCCACATTAACTCATAATCACATACACTTAATTCAGAAAGAAATATACTAGTTACCATTATTGTATAAAAATATGATCTTAAGATTCTAAAAAAGTCTGACTAAATACGTGATTTAAAAAAAAATCAGTACTAATTAAAAAAAAGTCACAGATGTAGTGCAAAGACCAGGGGTAATGTGTGCCTGTTACCACATAGTCTAAGGTATTTCAAAGGCTTGCAGTTTCCAGCAAAATAGCTGTTGGTGGATGAGCTTTTAAGGAGTACTTGTGGGAAAGAACATTCAGGTGCCATAATGTCATGCTTAGAGTTCAGTTTCATTGCAAATTACTGCATTGGGTTTTTTTGTCTAACAACCAAACAAAATTAATCATTCCTATGTTAGCAAATAGCACACGTTTAAGAGTATTATTTAAATGGAGTTTTCCTGTTACTGACTGAAATTATGATTAAAATTGGTCATGTAAACCTTTTCATCCTATTAAGCAAATGGGAATTGCAGATAAAGTCTAAACGGCCAACTGGCAATTCCACTTGGAGCTCTGAACCAGCTGATTTTTGTTTTGCCATCGTGCTGTGGGTGCATGCACTTGGCATGGAGCTGAGCTCACTTCTGTAGTTCGTGTCTTTTGGTGGCTTGTCGCGAGAAATTTGCACTAGCAAGTAACCTTCCCATTTTATTTTTCTAGGTTTCCAGCAAGAAGCAAGGCAAAAATCTGGTAAACTTGCCATTGATATCCAGTTGGTATCGAAGAGTTCAAGAAGTACCTGGAGTAAAGAAAGCTGCTGGCAAATGCAACATGGAGCTTCTCCAGCTTCCAGAGATGATGTCTGCTCCAGAGGAACAGCTACAGGACTCCTCTTCAGTTCCTGATGAGTTAGAAGAGGATAATGATGACGGTCATTTTATAGGTGGTCCAAGGCCAACCATGACTAAGTTAATGGTAATTTAAGTTTTTTAATGAGTTATTTTTATAGCCATATTGGCTTGATTTGGACTAGGTAAAATTTATTAGAATTGTATAAGCTGATTTTGTCAGCCTTGAACAGTTTAATACCCTTTGTTTGTCTTAAATCTGATACGCATTGACTTAGAAGTGATTCTACTTTTTTCTTCTCTTCTGATATTTGATTCATTCAGGAATTGGGCAAAGATAGGACTGCTGGAGCCCTATCAATTATTCTGAATAATCAAAGTAACTTTTTGTTTGAATTGCGATATTGTGTTTCTCTTTTAAAGATATTTATATAAAGAATGACAAAAAAGTGTTGCTTTTATGTTTGGCTTCATTATCCAACCTTTCCAGTTGGGTTGGTTTTGGGTTTTTTTTGCTGTTTGATTAAAGCTTTGAACATCTGGGAGCCCTAATGAGTTTTGTTAAAGAAAACTGTCCATCATGTTCCATAACTCTGTATTTTTTGCATAGAAGCTGACAGCATTTCCTAAAAAAAATGAACACGGCTTTCTTGTGAGAATGAGAGAAATACGTAATTTGAATGTTGTATAATGTAGAGTCATCTGCCTGTTCAGTTTCACTTAGGCTGACAGTGTTGCAGTTTGATCTGATGCCGTTAAATTTAGTGAGAATTTTGGTACCAACTTAAGTGGGTGAAGGGTCTTAATTTATTTTTTTTCCTCCTTTCATGTAGGAAAATGGAATTGAAGCAAAGTTTTCTCCTCATCCATGCCCCGGCTGGACACTAGACTGGACCAGTCTACCATCTGCC
Source organism: Struthidea cinerea (assembly GCA_013397865.1). NCBI lineage: Eukaryota > Metazoa > Chordata > Aves > Passeriformes > Corcoracidae > Struthidea > Struthidea cinerea. Next base: position 47,935 of record VZTI01002091.1, on the reverse strand, counting down.
GTCAGTCCTGGGGAAGGTGAGGGTTTGTATGTCTGTGTATTTAACAGGGTCTTCTTCTGGTGAAGCTGCTTAACTGTTTCATAGGAAAATATGCCAGTTTTCAGTATGTTTCAGAGCTCTCTAAGACAGGTAAGCAATTTCAAATCTGTATTAAAATTCAGGCTGTTTGTGACACGTGGTGATGTAACTTCCCTCAGGTCATCAACAGCTGATGACCAAACTGGGAACAAAAGATTTCAGTCAGCAGTTGACACAACCCAGAAATCCTAACCAAGCTTATTGCTTGGTTGTGTTGAGTTTTCCATAGAAGTAAAGGTATCCATAGATACCTTCCATAGGAATAAAGTTACTGTGGTTGTCAATATGTACAGACAGTAAGAAGAGGGTGGCAGGTCAGAATATAAGATATAGCTGGTCACAATGTGAGACAGAAGGAAAATGAGGTTCATCATGTGATTATTTCCCTGTACCTGATGTATGTCATCATAGGAAATATTTTCATTTTTTCCCTAGCAAGGCAGTGGCTGAAAATTTTGGGAAGGGGGGCTTGTTGAAATAAGACTGTTGAATGGAAATAGTGTGCTACTGCTGATTATATGTGAAGTTTGGGAAAGAGGAGATTATATTTAATTTGTGACCAACAAAGAAATGCAACATCTTCTCTGTGGTTTTATTAGGCAGCAGCAGAAAGGGGGTTTTTAATCCTTTTTGGAACTTCAGTTGTGGAATCTTTGCTTGTGTTCCTGGTCCTGTGTGTGTGAATGCATTCATTGTCTTCAGATTCATTTCCTACTCACTGCAAAGACTTGGTGGATATTAAGATCAGTTTGGCTGGATACGATGAGAGGTGCTTCCTTTAGGCTCATCCAAAGCACGTTAAAGGGAGGGGAAAAGCGTGTGAATGTGGGGTTGGATGGTGATAACCTTGTTGCTGCTTTATTACTTTGAGGGTATATGGAGATAGAAGCCTTTGGTACTGTCATGTTTTTTCATCAAACATTGTGTTCACTGTGAAATAAACAAAAAAAGAGAGGTTTTTAAAAAACAGGAATCTATTTTTTTTTCTTGAAAACGTCTTTTTATTTATTGACTTTTTATCCAACTGTGCAATTCAAGAATGAGAAGTAACTGACCCACAGTCTTACAAACCCTTACTGCTTTTCTTGAGTTGAAATACTTGTTAAGCAGGAAGTACTTAAAAGAAGTGCTTTATTTGTGGTATCTCATCTGAAGTGAACCATCATTTCAGTCACAGTGTGCATGAGGTGGTATTTACTTACGAAGGCAGTGGTTAGTTGTGAACAGATTTATACATTCTTTCCAAAGAAATTCCTCAAAGAGTGAATGTAACAAGTAGCAACTGAATTCTGTAGGCTTGTAGATAGTGCCTTCTTCCCTTTTCCTGAATGAGGGAATTGTAGTAGGTCAGAAGAAGAACTCCTATGCTGAAACATGACTTAGTGTCAGGTGAAACTAGAAAGACCCCTGTACGTGCACAATAGGAAACAGAGGGGTGAGTTACAGAATGTGTGAAGAATTTGAGGTGAAGAAGGTCAGTTTAAAAACTAGACAAATAGATAAAGCTAGATCAAAATAACTGCATTTTACAAGTGCAGCTTGCTTACTCTTACCACTTAATGGAACACATGTAATCCTTTAACTTTATAGCTGGTCCAAACAAATGTAATGGATTGGAAATAAACATAGTTCCTAGTGAATCATGTCAAGTATATAATATACTTTTTATTTCTAGTAAAAAATGGTTTCATAGTATGGAATTGACTGGGACAAATATCCTACTTGTAGAGGTGGAATTTTCCATGCACAATTTTTATAAAGCCAGTATGGAAAATGAAAAGGCCTTTCACAGCTTCTGTGTTGGGCACACAGGAGAGAGTGTTAATTTATTGGAAGACAATGCATGCCTGCCTAGCTGAAGACAGAATGACTCTGATTGTTTGATTTATGCTTGCTTTGTGTTTGGTAGGGAGTTGATGGCCAAATTAAATTACTGTATAAAACTGTCACAGAAAGGTTGACCTGAATAAAATGATACCCTGATTGATACATGCCTTTTGTTTGCATTCGGGTGTTCAGACTTTTGAGAAAGTTGCTAGATTTTTAGAATGCTTAGCTTTTAAAATGAGACAAAATTTGAAAAGCCCAGCAACTACTGTTCAGTGGTAAGGCTGTCCCCTAAATTGTTGTTGTGAAGAGACTTGTCACCTTGATTTATAAGCCACAGAATAATTAGTACTATACTGTAAATGTGGCTTGGGTTTTTTTTTCTTGGAGGGGGAGGGGAAATTAAGCAGCCTTCTGGATGTAAAGATAGAGAATATTGAAAATGTTGCCTTTATGTTGTCTGCTTTTTCTAAATAATTTAGGTTGGCTGAGAATTTTTTTCTTCTAGTATGCATAACTTATGAATTCAGGCATCAGCTGATTTGTCTACAGATGAGATAAAACCTGTGGTCTTTCTTTGAAGACTAAATATGCAAATAGTTGTGAGGCTATTTTAAGAATTCATTTACCTGTTTACTAGGATGTTATTTTGTAAAATGACTTCTCAATCCTCAAACTCTCCTCAGCTCCTCCTACCCCGCTGCCTTACCCAGCAACTCTTATTTTCTTTTATTTGGACAGGATCCGAAATATTAATAGAGTTAGAAATGCCTCTGTACTCTGTTTCTTCATATCAGCAGCATTCTTTAAACTCACCAATTCATAAATTTTAAAGCTAGATGGATGGTATGATCATTTGTGCCTGTCTCCTACCTTATTCTGGCTGTAAACTAAGTTTGTAATTGCTTGTGTCAAGAAGAATGATTCATAGAAGAATAATAATAATGCTAAAAAGATAGCTGGTTAAGGAAGAGTGGCAGGTTCACAGTATCATGTTATTTTTCTAGAATGGAGGTTAAAATAGATAAAATTAGATATTGGATTCTTAATCTAGATAAACTACTTTAAATTAGATATTGTAAAGTGAAAGAATAACTTAGGAAGGACAGCAGTTTTTATGAAGAGATTTTAAAAATGTGTTGTTAAACATATCAGGTGGACCAACAAGAGGAGGTTACAATGTTTACATTTGAAATTTAGAAACTTCTTTGAAACTTAAGTACCTTTGAATAACACAGGCTAGAGCAATAACACAGAGCACAGTGCTCCAGTTCTGTGGAATTAACCGATGTTTTGATTAAACAGTCTTGGTGCCTACCAAACAACAATCCTGAAGGGTCAGTGTTACCCTCAGCTTCCAGAACTGATATTAAGTAAAGGATACTTTAATGTAGTGTGGCCTCTCAACAGGAAAAGAAGAAAATTTTGAAAATTTCCTAACTCTCATCATAAACAAAATTAGTTTTAATGAAAGTAACAGCACTTAATGATGTAATTATCGTCTAAGCAATGTAAAAGTTTGTGACTTCATGTCCATTTTAAAGTTGTTTGTAATTGCTCATAGAATTGAATAATATAATAATTGTGCAATAAGTGGTATATTAGATGAAGAGTTATTTGAGTTGAAATTGTTGTCAAAATTGATTCGATGTATCCAGGTTGTTTCTGGGATTTTTTTATGAGGCTAGGTCGCTGTTATTTTGTTCTGCTTTTTATATTGGTATTACCTGTTGAATATTTTTACTTGAAAGATGCTTTCCGAGTTGCGAATACATTATGCTTAAACATCAAAGATGGTTTAGGGAATCTGACATTTTATGAAAACTTTTGCTAATCGAGAGATGCAAATTGTCTATTTTACTTTAAATGTTAAAAGCAATGGTATTTTTAAAATTAAATCCAGACAGTCATTCATTCAGTAAAACAAAAAGAGTTAAAAGAAACACTTTAAAGTTCTCTGTTTCCCTTTCAAGCCTGTCAGAACTTTTTGAAAGACTTTGAAGATTTTTTAAAATAGTTTTTTAGCCAGTTTCAGTGTCTCAGGCATCCTGAAGCAGGAACTCATCCTTCTTCTTCAACTGATTTTTCCATATCAGGCAGCTCTTTGCCTGCAAGCCACATGGGTGTAACAATCCAACGGAAACTCAACTGAAGCTGCTTCTCATTAACCTCTCCTTAAAGTTACAGTTTTGCTGCACTCATTTAAATAACTTTAAACCAGATTTATGTGTGCATTATGTTTTGCAGTTTGAGATCTGGAAAACCTGTGATGGCAATACAGCCAGGTTGCCTCATATTCTTGATAAATGCTTGAGAAGTAAATAATTTTCAGAAACAAAGAGAAAGGAAATTGCTCATTTTTGTAATACAGGCAACATTGGTGTATCTTCTTTTGCTGGCTTGCCTTAAAAAGGTATTCTTGCAAAACTTTGTATTTCGCATGTGACTTCTTAGAATCTTTTGACTGTTCAGGGATATTGTATAGTTGGCCTGAGGACAAATTTCATGGAAGTTTGCATGCAATTACTAATTTTTAGACAAAAGTTCTTCATATTTAGCTGGAAATAATAACTTAGCCTTGTCACCAAACCAGAGAACTCATCCATGACAATGTACACTGTTCCTGCTCTTCCTCCATTTTTCTTTTGTGATTGTCTTGGGTTACCAAGCAAAACAATGGAAGGGAATTAATTATTTTATATTTTCAAGATGCCTATTTGGAGACAGGAGGCAAAGCTATTATATGGCTAAGTTAAATTAATATGTAGTAATGATTTTCAGGCACAATGATTTACTAAAATGAATACTCTTCTTTGAAAACCTAGCTGGTTTCTATGCCTCATGGAATCAATGCATATGCATTATGAGGGATACAAGTTCAGTACATTTATGTTGCTTGAAGTCTGTTGCAATTTTTTAAGTGATGTTTTGATCTAAATGACATGCCTATAGCCTCTGAAATATTCAAAATCTGCAAAGAAAAAAGAAAAGTTGCTAGTGTATCTTATTAAAAATCTTACTAGGAAGAATAATACCAAATTTTAACAGCTGCATTTTGACTCAGTGAGGACACGTTCTCCTTAGTGTTTGGTCTGTTCTGTAAAATCCTGTTGTGATGAGTGTTTGATGTGTGTGATCGAGTGTGATTGATGGACTTTCATACGGCTGATAATCATACTGGAGACTGTCACCTTTGTTGTAGTGCCTTGCTTTGTGGAGGAAGTGTAAGCCCTCAGAGAATTACTGAAGCCTTAATGCTTCATATTGAATATCCCCTACTACAAAAGTTAAGGTTTTGATGAGGTCTGATTCCTGGAAGTACAATTTTTACAGTTCACGAGTCCTTGTTAATTGGGAGTTTATTAGGCTTCAGTGAGATTTGTTTTGTAGAGTACTGTACATAAAGTTCAGTGTATGCTTTTTTTAGTCCAGTCGCGGTTTGTGTTTGTTTACTGAACATACCTAAAGAATTAAAATTAAGTACTGCAATTTGCCACTTGAAATGTTTTACAGATTTATGGCTTGAACACTGAAGACAAGTCATAATTTGTTTTTGTGAGTTCACAGTTGTCTTAATTCTGATGGTTGAAGCATGTTCTTGATTAATCCAGAGTGAACTTTTACGAAATGTCTGCACTTGACAATCACTGGCCTAAACTTACTTTACTTACATAGAATATGAGTGTGATCTGCCCTAGATAGAAAAAGTAGTTTTATTCATTAGACTGTGAGGTTTTTTTCTCTTTTGTCTCTGAAGTTCTTAGACACATGGAAGACCATAAAACCCAAAAACATTAATTCATCGGTGCCTAGCAGATATTTTTAAACAGAATTGTTAAATTAATTTTTCATATCTTAATTAGAAATCTTTAATGAATGTTAAATAGCCTGCTAAGAAACTCTGCCTTTTGTTTCATTTAAACTATTTGGTCTTTCTTTTCCTCCTGATATAACTGTAGTAGAGTTTACTAGTTTCCTTCTCCGTTTTGTATTTCTATGTTCCCTGCTCATGGAATAGCAGAGCCCCAGAGTTAAATTATTTATCCCCTAAACCAGAGGTTTAGAGGTTGAGTTCATGCTAAGTACTCCATAGCATGGAGGTGCAGGTCATTTTTTGTGAAAGATTGCTGTTGAGGAATGAAGGAATGCTGATCCATTCTGGTAGTTATGGCTTGGAACAATGTCCAGCAAATATCCAGATGATTAATATGATTCAAAAAGATATTTTCTTTTGAACATGGCTCAAAATCATCATCAAAGGTATTTTTGGGGAATAGAAATATAGAAAATCATATCCTTTAATGATCCATAAGGTGTACTTGGAAGTGATGCTGTGCTACAAAGTTTCACTTCATAGAGAAGACAGTGATGACATGTTTATCATATTTGTATTAATTAGAAAGATTCAGGTGGAGGAGGAGTTAACACTTTTCTATCTCCAAATATTCTAGATATGCTATTGGATAAAATGTTAAATTGTTGTTGACATAACTCTTCACAATTTTTTCAAGAATATGCTAATATCTTAGTATTTCAAGTTGCTGTAAAATTTAAATTGATTTTTGGTAGCACCAATCTTGACTTTAAAAGGGATATTTAATCTGCTTCACTATTCTGGTATTTCTCGCTGTAAAATGCCTTCACTTCTTATTTGAAGATTGTTCTCTAAGTTTTGTCATTAGACTTAAATCCCAGCTACATGAATCGTAGGGTGTACAGCTTGTGTCCTTTATCTCCTTTGTGTCACCCATTTGCCATATCCCAGAGTGTGGGGATTCATAATTAACGTACCTATGTAGCATAATCAACACAAGGATTTAAACTTAGGGGGTTTTTACCTGTCTTCGCAGTATTTTTATAGGTCACTTACATTGCTGTTTTCTGCACATTGTAACTGAGGGACAGCTGAGTTTGAACATGACTGGTCTTAGTGTTTCCTCTTCAAAGCCTAAGCAGTCCTTTCAGGCCGAGGTGTCAGGAGACCTTTGATGCCCCTGCAGCAGCATTTTGGCTTTTTTGCTTTCTTCAAAGTGTAATGTTTAGCTGTGCAATCTGTCTTCCAAGAGCAGAATCAGAGTTTTTCTTCGCTCTGTGCATGATTTCTGGAGCTTAAAATTTTCACAGACCACAGGAGGGCAGCACAATCTCTTTGGATATGGAGCTGTACCTGGATGGATGGAGCTGAGCCCTGGACTAAGGAGTCATCCAAGAGAAAGATGCTTGTTATGTGGCAGTTTTCAGCTCGGTGATCTCTAATCCCAAAATTTGGGACCACCTGTTGGAAAAAGTGATTTAAAACATTTTTTTCCCCCCTCTTCAAATTAGAGTTGATGATTTAACAGTTGACACATTCATTGCGTTGGAGTGCACCTAAAAGCAATAATTGCTGAGTGTGTTGTGCTGGGTGCTGCGTAAACACATAGCAGAGTAACACCTTCTGTCTTGAATGCCTTCAAGTCTAAGAAAAGAGGTAACATCTGAGCAGGGAGTGAAGGAGGGGGAAGCTGATCAGCTCAACTTCTGCTGGAGTTTTATATTCTCTGGGGCAAAGGAGTAATTCTGGGAAGATATTTGTAAGGAAATGAGAAGCTTAGTGGAAATTTCTGGAAATCTTTTTTCTGGCTTAAAAGTAGCACCATGAGATTTATGCAAAAGATTTATTTTTTTTTTAAATTGATCATTAAATACTGCAATAGTTCAAGGGCCTATGTTTTGGAATTAAAAAACATGGTAGCATCATAGGCTAGGTTATGGCTGGAATTCAGAGGAAGGGGAAATAACGTATTTAATACGTTAGAAGAAAAAATAGGCAAATGAAAGGATGTAAAGGAGCTAACCAGTAATTCACTAATTTTTTATTTTGTAGCAACACTCTGAGCACATGACAATATGTGACCATCCTCATTAGGATGGGAGGAAAGTAGTCAGAATGTGAAGAGCTGTTTGGCCTAAACATTGTACAGGAACAAAACATTGAAAATGAACCCCGGAAACAAAGCAAAAAAGAGTCTCTCTCTTAACTGAACCTCTTACAACTTCTCTTCCTGATATAATCTTGCTTTCAAAAATATAGGCACTGGGAAATTACACAGAGGATAAGATCAGAAGATTGACTAAATATGAGAAGGAAGGCATAGTGTCTGTGCCTACGCACAGGATAGACTGCAACCTAGAAAATGAATCAAACTGAGCCCGAATCTGTGTCCTCCTCTTCCTCGGTAACAGAACAGTGCAAGCGCATCAAAAGTATTTATATGATGTCCTCACTCAAGTTTATTGATGCTCATATTTTGTTCTGGGTGTAAGTCCCTTAAATACATTATTTGTAGTTTCTTTGGGGGAAGAGTAGGACTTGCTGGAAGTTGAAATACTTCATAGATGATTTAATTTTTTTTTTTTTTGTAATGATCTTTGGAGAACCCATTAGATTATTTGTAGATTATTTGTGAATAGATAATTCAAGCTGTGTTCTTAATTTGCGGTTTTGATTTTACCTGATTACTAAAACTCTATTAATCTCTCCTATTTAGTATTTAGTATCCTTAAGTAGTTATTTCTAAGGCTACTGGTTGTTTCCAGAGTTTGTGATTGCCCAGATTTTATGTGCATTCATAAATTGTCATAGTAAATAAAATGGAGGTTTATTTTGTGGTTATTAAACTAAACAGTTTCCTTCAGAAATGTAGGCGAACATGTTTTGAACAACTTACTTTCCAATGTCAGGATTTTGTACGTTGCAAGTATAGAACTGCCTCAGTGTAATGTCAGAATCTTTACTGAGGTATTGTCAAGTGTTGTGCAGCATTAGGGAATATCTGGGAGCTCTTCATTGACATTTTATAAGGAGCTGATGAATCACAGGATATTTCATCCCGGTAGTACAATAGGCTTGTGCACATAAAACGTACCTTGAACATATTGTTTGTGCTCAAAGTGTGTGCTCAAAGGTGAGCACTGTGTGAGGGGCTGCATATACCTCCTTCTTCCCTCCCCCAATCTTGCTATGTTGCAGAGTTGAGGTACAGCATTTGTTTCCAAACCATAAATCAGCTGTGACAAAGTGTGAGTTAAGGAGGAATTTTTCTGTCTCTTGGAGTTACTTATGGCTTCCATCTGTACTTTTCATTGTTTTTGGATGTTCATGTGAAGGACCATGAATGCATTACTTGATTTGGATACAATTTTACATTGGATAAGGTCACGAGTTTGATTTTGGCTCTTCCTTAAGGTGAGTTTTTATGCACAGTTGTTTGTTTAAAGTTCTAATTGGCAATTTCAAGTAAGTCAGCACTGCTGTGTTTAAGAAAAAAACCCCAAACCTAATAGTGTTAAAAACAAAAAAAAGGTAAAATTACTTTGAGTTATTCATAATACGTTCTGAGTAGTTTGGTGCTTTCAAAGCTTTTAATTACACAAAGGAAAGGCCAGACTACTGCATGTTTAGTGTTTTATTGAAGATGGTATTAATTATTTTGTACTGGAAATGCCTCTTCTCCAGATGGTTTGGAAATGCTTCTGAAAAGTTAATTTTTGGCTCATGTCTCATGTCAAATTTCTGGCATCTTACCATAGCAATATCAAAAGGAGTTCACATCCTTTAGAAAATTCTGAAGTACTGAAGAGCAAAGGCAAGTAGGAAGTTCATCTCTTTGTGGAATTATTTTGTAAGTGTAGAAGAATTGGAGAATAATCTCAGTATTAAAATGAGTCAAACCTAATCTGAAGCAATAAAATTTGTCCTCTCCTAGTGCAGAACATTGATCTAAGGATCCAGAGATAATGTAGGGAGATATGGTGCTTTTATTTCAGCTTGTGCTTTACAGGGTTTGCAGGTCTGTCATGGAGTTGTTGGTCTTTGTGTTGGTGTTTAAATGGCTGATGTAAGTAGTGTGAGTAGACCAGTTGAGGTTTTCATTCATGTAGTCATTCCATCAGCACACTTTCCCTGGAATTTTCTGATGTATCTGATTGGTGAGGGGCTGTTAAATCTGCTTAAATGCTTTTGAATATCCCACTTGCAGATCTTCCATGTGTTCTTGTGTTTCTAGTGACAAGAAGTAAGAAACAGAAGAATATCCCCCACCTCAAAGTCTAAGATACTTAGCAGTATAAACTGTTCTGAGTGCTTCTATGAAGCTCCACTGGACAAAGTTTTTACCTGGGCTCTTGGTTGCATTGCATGTTTTCTGCAGAATTTCATTTGTTATGACCCAGAGTATGCTGAACAAAAGTAAAAACTCACTCTTAAACTTGACTGTTTTATACAAACACTCCTCGCTTGATACCTTTAAGGCTACACTGAACGTCAGCTCAGGTTGTAAACGGTTCTAGGCTTGATATGTGGCATTCAAGGCTGCATATGGAAACTGGTTTTCTTTCCCTGTCCTTCATTGCTTGAGACAGGGAGAAATGTTGGTGCACGTCACGGGCTGCCATGAGGTAGCATTTCCTGCTGCATTCTGGGTGGGGTCATGTGTTTTGGTACAAGGTCAGGGGGATTTAATTGACCAATGTCTTTAGCAAAGAACACAGTGCTGTTACTTGCACCATATTTACTAATTTTATGCAGGAAACAAGTCGATTTACAGATACAGTATCTTGAATCATGCCTCATGTTTCTATGGTGTCTTACAGTAGTAATGGGTATACTTTCCTTGAAATTTTATTTATCTATCAATACAGTTCTTGTGTTTCTGTTTCATCAACAGAAGCTACTTGTAGATGTGTTGCCTGTTCTGAAAATGCATGTTTCAGTAATGTAACTAGGAATTTGGTGTTTGTAGGTCATTTTCCCCCTCATACAGGGAAAAGGATGTAGTTGAATCTTTGTTTAGACGTAGTAACTTGAAAAAATGAACTAGGTTGTCAGACTTTCTGTACCAGGTAAATTTTGTGGACTTTAATGACAAATTCAACATTAATATGGATAAATTTCTAGTATTTGTAATATTTTAATTTGATGAATTGGGCTTTTTTTTACATGCATTCTTTGGACATTTTCAACTGTAATAGGCAGAATTACTGGTTTTACTTTTAACAAGTGTCATATGACTGCTACATATCTAAGTTTGAGTTTTCTTATCATAGTAGTCATCTATTGGTCTGCAGAGTTGTAAGGCCAGGGACTTTCCTGTTGTTTGTATTCCTGTAGCACCTCAGTTTCACAACAGAAGCAATGGTCTCATTGTCAGATCTCTTTGCAGGAGAAGTCTGATCTGAATTAGACATTGGCATGCTGCTGTACCTGTGACAAATTAGTACGCAGTTTGGAACTTGTGCCTGTTTACTGCTGTGCTAGTCCTGAAAGGACACCTGAAACCTGGCTTGGCTTAACAACAGTGCTGTAGAGAGAACGGTAGCTAAATAAAAGCTGTTTCAGAACAAGTCAAATGTTTCTTAAAAAAACCGTTGGGGCAAAGGAGGTGGAATTAGAAGTGTTATTTGAGTTCCCAGAGTGATAGTGAATCAATGCTTTGCTGTAAGAGGAACATTCATTTTTGCTTCAGTAGTAGTAGCACGAAAGTATATTATAGAAGTGTATTGTAGGATATTTATGACATCCTTTAAAATAATTAGGTTTATGGCTATGCTTCGTTTTTCTTGTAATGGAAATACAAAACTGTAAGCAAATACTGCAAAAAGTCTTGTAACCAGGAGGTTTAGAGTTTGGGTTTTTTTTTTGTATGTAACTTTTAGAATCAAGGTTAAGAAAGACTGTTTACTCTTGAACAGCTTCTGAATTTATTCTTGTAGCTGATTTGATTCTGTACTTTACCCATGAAGTAGCCGTAGAGCTTTTCTGTGTGTGCTAATGCTGAATATTGAGGAATATGATTATGAAAGCCAACATAAATGGATATATAGCCTTCTTTCAAAATCATTATTGTCCCTGTGTTCTGTAATGTATTTTTTTGAGCACAGTCTATTACTGTACAATTTTTGTGAAGCATTGCCATTATTTCTTCAGTATGCTCTCATCATTTTTGAAAGACTGGAAATGATTTCTTCATTAAAATAATCTGCTTATCTAAAAACAAAATAAACCCCAAAAAACCCAACCTGAACAGAGACAGAACACTTCTTAATCCTGTATTCTACACTACTCAAAAACATCTGCCAAATGGATTACTTGCCATCTTATCTGCAGCATGTATTTGACATTCCTCTGCTTGTGCTTGTTGCCGGATGCTTTTGCCCACTTGTGATCTCACTTGATGTATATTGGCATTATAAGCGCTCTGTAACTTATTTGGATGATGTTAGGTGAGACATAATGCAGAAAATAAATCATACCTTCAGTCAAGCTTTCTTGACATTTTGGGTATTAATTGTTTTGTAAACAAAGGTTAATTTGTTCTTTCCAAGGTGGGTTTTCTTTTTTTTTTGTGGTTAATACATGCATTTTGCACCTCTGTATGTTTTTAACTGTGGCATGAAGATCATAGTCGCAGCTGAATCTCACTTGTAGGGAGCAAGTAGAACATATGGCAGAGATTATCAATGTTGAACTCCTATTTGAGCCACAAGGTCAGCAATTTTATATCAAAATAAGGTTGTCGCAATGAAAAACAGTGGGGCTGAAAATCACAGGAGTAACTTTCTGCAAAACACGTTAGTTGCTTGTAGATTGCACTTTGCCTGGGTTTGTGTCACATTCAAAACATGCAGCTTTAGGTGAACACACTTGTTCATGATTTTGCTATTGGAAAGATGAGCAGATTTTGTGGTGTTTTTTTTCCTGAAAGTCCTGCATGGATAAAGTAATCGTGGATAATTAGGTGATATCTCATGTCTAGTTCAAGACTCTTTATGGATGTAGAGCTTTTTTGGAGTAAGTTGTTGATAATTTTAATAAATATGGACATAGTTGCTTAAAAAACAGCTGTTTCTTAAGATAGCTAAACAGATATAAGGAAAATTCAATTTGATTTTGTTTTTATCTAGTAAATTTAATTTTTGCAGTGGCTTGTAGAGCTTACTCTTCCTCACTGCAACCATATGTGTACTTTGTTTCAGAGTAGAAATAGTCCTGCTGAGGTCATGTAAAAACTGGGCAACAACAGCTTTGGTAGAATCACAACTTTATAATTTTATGTTGTTCATTAAGGCGACTCGGATTTGCTACTGTGTGGTATACACAGTACCAAAGAAACAAGCGTTAAGACTATTTATTTCTTTCAGTTTTGTATCACAAATATGCTGCATAGGTGAGTGCTCCCTACCGCATGAATTTTTTATTTAATTTAATTTTGCTGTGTGTCAGAGAGGGACATAGCACAGTGCTCAACTAATTTTTTGTAGAAGTTAATTTTCTGAAGAATTTTCAGCTTAGTACTAATTAATTAATTAAAAGAAAAACCCTAGCACTGTCATATTTTAGTTATTAACTCAAGACAGCTTTATGGAGAAATCAAATCTGATAGAATGTGGTCTGTTGTCCATTTGTAAGACATCAAGTGGCTGCTGCATGAGTAAAATTAGAAGCATACTTTGTTATATTTTTGTATAAAGCTGCAGTACAAGAGAAGAAATGGGCTTTACAGACTTTGATTTATCACAGGATCTTGAACTCCTTCGTACTTAAGGGGAGAATTGAATGGAAAACCACTGATTCTCTTCCATCCTCAAATTTCAGTGGCTGTTGACTATCTTGCATTTTTCTGCCAATATTTGCCATTATGCAGGTACACAATGGAGGTTGTGATTACTGTTTTACAGCTCAGGTTTTCATGGCTTTTTGAATTAAAAATACCTCTTAAAAATTACTGAATACTCAGTTGTGGATACTTCTATAGTCATGTATAGTCTTTTTTGCCCTATTGTAATAAACAGTTTTCCATGTAATTGAAATATAATTTTTTAGCATAGATATGCTTGTTCTGGCTTTGGGTCTTCTCAGTTTGGTTTACTGCAGAAGTGGTTTAATCTAAGTAAAATAATCCCATCAAATTGCCTCAACATAATCCCACTCTTAAGCAGAAACACCCATATAATGATTTTATTTCTATAACACTATTGATTTGACTGATGACCCTTCTCACTGTGGGTTAGGCTTTGTGCCGTGCTGTATTAGTTACTGTCAGAACAGTTTTGTGCCTTTGGCCTTGAGGAGAATTTGCACACAATGTCCATATCCCAATAGCTCGCTCTTCTCCAAATGCTTCCTTTACTCTCTGGGTAAATAAGGGCTTGAGCATCTGGAGAACATCTGTCTCAGAGCTACCAACAGGAGTGGGGATGTGCCTTGCTCTCAAAGGTGAAGGAGCCCCGTGTTTCTCAGTTCCTTTCAGCTACTTAGGGGAGCTTTGATTTCCTTGAGGCTGGTGTTACTGGGATCCTTCGTTCTTAGTTTCCCACACAACTGTAAGTCCAGAGGAGGAATGCTGGTTGTCAGTGTGTACATTGTACGTAGAATGGGATGCAATAGGAATCTTGCAGATTTTTCTGTGTGGAGTTTGTGAATAGGAAGATTTAGGACAGTAGGGTAACAGAACATGCAAATTATTAATCCCACTTTGAAGAAGGTGACTCTCTTGCTGTCCGAGCTTCATACATTTGCTTAAGCCCAGTTTGTGTGTGTACGTGACAGGCCAACTTCGTTCAAATATACCAAACAAGCCTTGCAGTACAGAGGTTTTATTTTCCTCCTTATGTAGTGATTTTAGTGTGTCCTCATTTGTAAATGATGCGAAGCATACCTACAAGCAATTTATCAGAAATGTGTGAAACAGATTTCATGTTTAAGAACTGCTAGCTGAGGCACCGTCTAGCAGATGCACTGCTGAGGCATTTCTTTGACAGGTACTGATATAAAGTCTACAAACTATTAATTTTTTTCAATGCTAGACATCCCCTCTTACAATTTATTAGGTGATGAGGGGTCTGTAGCCACAGATACTTGGTGACCTATTGGATCAATTTCTGCATCAGCATTAAAGGATGATGACAGAGTAAATGTGTCTGTATGACCTCCAGTACCAGAACTGTTAATCCATATTTGGTGATGGCGAAGGAAAAAGAGTTCTGAGATGGTTTTTGCACTAGAAGAGCGCTCCAGAGGCCTCTAGAAGTCTTATTCAAAAAAACGTTGCTGTGATGATTTTTTGTGCTGGGTTTTTTTTGTTTGTTTTCTAGCTTTTGGCTCCTTTGACCTTACACTGGCACGTAAAGTTTGTGTCAAAGCCCATTTTCTACACAACACACTACAAATAATTGTCTGTTGTTTAAATATCTTAGGTTTATAGTCTATGTTTAGTTGTGTATTTTTTCATTAAGGCAGATGTTTCATGAGCATGCCTTCTGGCAATTAGTGGGGAATATGTTTTCTTTTTAAGTTTCTGAAAGCAGATACTTCTTTATCCTGAGTCTTTGTTTAGTTGACTGAGCTGATTAATTTCTGTTGGAAAAGAGTTCATAATTTTTCATTTCTGTTGGCTTCAATTTATAGAAATTCAGCAAGCTGTTTGAATTGACTTTGGTTCATGTTGCAGTTTTTCTGTCTCTCTTCATCCCCTCAAAACTGTCTAATTTTGTTCACATATTACAAAGCAACGGAAAGAGAACGTGAAAAGGGAAGAGGATACCGTTGTACATTTTCTCCTCTAGATTAATTAGTGCAGGGTTTTTGTGGGGGAGATAAGTTTATGGATGACCCTTCTATTTAGTTAGGTGGCCTTAAATATGCTGGTGGTTTGTAGAGTAAACAGAAGTGATGTGTAAAGCTGAAAGTGCTGCTCGTTGTCCGCAGCCAGCTGCTCCGAGTCACTTGCTGTGGAAGGGCCAAATGAAGTCATGACTTTGTTCCCTAATGCTCCTGCTTGCAAAGCCTGGGGAACTGGAGTGTAGTACTGGGCTGGTGCCCACAGTTTCATTAACTTTTTTTTTCCATTTAAATCCAGGTCTCTGTTTCAAAGATGGTTGAAGAGATTTATGGGTTTTCCTGATTATTTGCTTTCATAAACTATGTAAGAATAATACAAAAGGCCACCTGGCACAAAGCTGCGTAAGACACAAGAAAAAGGAGCCTTTTATTATTAGAACCATTGATTGGGCAACAGGGGCCAATTTTATATATTTGTTATCTTGGAAACTCAATTTTGCCTCTGCTTTGGATTTCAGGAAAATGAGTTAACCTGTGACAATATTTTCAAACTTGAGTACTTTTATTCCTTATAGTAACAGAAGACCCTCCTTTGCTCTTTTGTCAAGCATGTATGTATGTAGTGGAGAACTGTGTGAGCAATTAGCTTTTCAGCAGTTTTTCTGAGGTGATCTTACATTGGATTAGCCAGAATTTAAAAAAAAAATTTCCATCATTAGGCAGCTTTTGAATTGATATAACCAACTTGTCTCTTCATTGGTATTTTATACATGCTCTGAAAACCTTCTAGGAATGTATTTATTTGTGAAGTGTTGTGTAGCATAAGCTGACAGTTCTGTGTTATTTGAGAGACAGTTCTCCTTTTTTTTAATGTGTAGTCATTCAGAAATGCATTAAAACATGTTGAAATTTTATTTCATTTTCATCTCTTAAACTTGATGTAAAATTTTGTTGTCTTTGTGTTGCATGTTTTTGACTTGTCATGAGGAATTTCTGTTGTTTAAC
Source organism: Struthidea cinerea (assembly GCA_013397865.1). Classification (NCBI taxonomy): domain Eukaryota; kingdom Metazoa; phylum Chordata; class Aves; order Passeriformes; family Corcoracidae; genus Struthidea; species Struthidea cinerea. The sequence goes on along the minus strand of VZTI01002091.1, from coordinate 31,425 downwards.
TTCCCAATCTTCCTGACATGCAGTGTGCAATACAGTTGCATTAGTTGGTAATGGGTGATTATTGCTGTGTAATATGATCCAGATGACCACATCATTATTTTTATATATTAAGAGAACAGGAGTGGATATTTATTCTGTTTATTTCATTGCTTTGTCTTCCACTGCATGATGATTTGTTTGTGGTGATTATAGTCAATTTGTGCTTTACCTAGCTTGGCAGGATTTAAATGGGTGGTTTGGATTACTGACAACAGTGAAAAGGAGCACTTTGAACAGAAGCATTCTGCAAAATGCGGAATAGTGTGGTTAAATATCTATTACAACTTTAAAGGTGGTGGGGGTACCAATGGACTGGCTGCTTTTATGAATGCATTTGTTACAAAGCCTGGGGGTTTTTCTGTAATAGTAAATGCCAGCCTTGATTAGCAAGTGGTCTGTTCTTTCTACACAGTTACAGAACTTCTCCAAGCTGAGAATGCTGAGATGTTGGTTCTGACCCAGATTGCTTACTAAGGGCACCGTAGACACATTAAGGGACATTTTAGTAACTGTACTTGGCTGTGGCATGCTACCTGCAAAATTGCACAGCAGGCATTCTGTAACAGGCACTTAATTATGGCTGGGGGACTGCCATCTTAGCAACTCATGGCTTATTTATTGTGCCTTCATAGTCTGAGAAAGCACTGGAGGGAAAAGACCATGGAAAGAGAAATGCTAATTGAAATGTTTTGTTAGTGGTGGTTTTGTTTGTTTGTTTTTCTAAAATCTGTCATATGTACTACTTATGGCAAAAGTTTATTTATTCCAGAGTGCAGCTCTGGAGGCTAAACAAACTTTAATGTGGATCATCAGCATTTACAGTGGTAAACTAGTAACCTGGCACAAGCAGATACTGACCTTCAGCATCAGAGATTAAAAGAACTCTTATCCAAAGCTGGTGACTCACTTAAATTGTATAGAAAGCATCCTACTTAGCTAGGTATTCAAAGGAAATAATTGTGTTTACTGTCTAAACTGCAGTTCATTTTGATTCCCCTCTGCCCCAACTTTGCTTTGAAAATTAATTAGAAAAAAAAGAAAGGAAAAAAGTTGAGTGGTCAAGCAGTTACTATTACTGAATTAAAACCTTATGACGGAGTTCTGTAATTCCTGTATTTCCTCTGAACTCTGAATGTTTTTTCAGCCCTTTTAGCTAACGTAAACCATATGAATACCGAAGACACTCATTTCATACAGCAAATTTGATTGAATTTCCTAAAATTTTCATAAACTCCAGATTTATACAGGATCAAGCTATAAGTGCTGTGATAATTGCAGTGTGTAGATCAGACAGAATTCAGAGAATGGAGAAATGTGTAACCTTGGCCTTTCCATGTGCAACTCGGATGCCTTTGTTTGGAAGTTACATACAGCCGTTGTAGGATTATGTTGTTATTTGCATATTGAAATGTCAGTGCATTATGAATCAGTCATCAAACCTTTGCTGTGTGGGATTGAATTTTTGTAATGACTGAAATGCAGGATGAAATTTCAAGGATGAAATTCCTTTTCATCAGGATGTTTTGGAGGAGTTCCTCCAGCTATTAATATTTGTGAAGTAAATGGTCATAATGTGTAAAGTTAAGCTGAAAGTCCTGCTCTTTGTCCTGCAGCCAGCTGTCCAGTTGCTTGACACATAAGGGCCAAGTGAAGCATGTCTGTCTTCCAAGCAGCTTTTCTTGTTTCTGGATTTTGTTCAGGCTCTCTCACTCCTATGGATAAGGAAATCAAAGACAGGAATCATCCAGATTCTTAATATAGCCAATATTTAAATTTTTTTCTTAATTAGAGGTGGTGATGGAAATTAATGTTGGTGTATGTATAATATATCAGAAGGGGTCTTTTGGGCTTTCCTTTAATTCTTTTCTATTCACGACTTCCTGTGCAGAGGCAATTCAGTCCTTACCTTTTCCTTAACAATCAGTTATAAACAATTCAGCATAAGGAGCTCAGAAAGGGAAATCTCTGTTCCTGCTGCCTCTTAACTGCTGAGAGCTGGTCCCCTGCAGGCAAGCTGCTGCTGGCCAGCTGTGAGTGTGAATGGCAGGGTCTTCTGGCCCTTGCTCTGACGTCAGCAGCAGCCTCCTGCTGGGGAAGGAGCTCTCCTGTTTTTGCAAGAGATGAACGCTCTTAGTCCCCGGTGACAAATGACTTCAGTTCCCCTTTCTCAGCAAGACAGGAGCTGTTAGTCAGTATATTAGGCTTGTGAGAGTTAAACAAACCATTTGATTCTGGTTTCATTGTCAGGCAGTGACATCTTCATTTGAAGAAATTTTGCAGAAACTGAGCAACCCCTGCTTCCCAAGCCTAGATGTTGCTGATATTTGGTATAATATTGTGCATAGGTAGAACAGCCCTCTTTTTGGGGTTAGAGACCTTTTCCCACATTTAGTACAGCAGAGGTTGCTTTTCCCTTTCTGTTATTCTTCCCCAAATGTTTTATCATTTTTCATTTTTTAAGGTTTGTATTGCTGTGCTTTCTTCCTCACGTCTTAAACACTTTGCCGTAAGTGATGGGTTTGGGCATCTAAGGAGCATAAGATACAGGCAAAAGAGCAGACTTTATGGCATCTTGACCCTAAAGTAGTGAAGGTAAGGCAGAAAGGTGAAGAAGGAGGAGTGGAAGAGAGGCAGTACATTAATACATGTGCAAAGAAGGGTGATTTCAAAGGTTTTTTTTCTGCTCATAATTCTGTCATGACACTTTAAAACAAAATAATTCCCTAATCTTTGGGATTCTAGAAAAATAGCTTGGAAATACAAATCTCAGAGGCTTCAGAATAAGAAGAAGGATGAACAGACATTGTCAGTTAGCTTAAATGTGTAGGAGCTAAGAACTTTGGAGCTAATCTAATGTTTTGAGACAGGTGCTGATGCGTGATTTTTGTGAGGATGGCTGTTGGCAATATTATAATGTGAAAAACTTGGAAGAGCATGGCTAGCAAATACATACTAGTGTGGATAGCACTCATTAATTTGAGCACATCTAGAGTCTTCATAATCTAGTACAAAATAGTTTAAAAATAGTATAAATAGTAGATTAATGTGTAAACAATATGTTAGCTGTTTGTTTTCTAGTTTGCTTTTTGCTGAATATTCAGAAAAAAAGTTTTGAAGATAAGCAATTGGGAAAAAAACAAACAACAAATCTTTTTATGTAGAAAACTGCTACATTCAGGGGGACCCAAACATTAATTTTGATTTCTTTTTACTATCTGTATGTCTTTATGTTTTTTAAAGGTGCCTTACTCTTTTCTTGCTTGATATACTTTATGCAAAAAAAGGAAAGCAGGCCGAGTTCCTGCTTAGGTTGCCAAGGGTCAGTTTTCATAGTCATCTGACCTTTTCAGACTACACCAAAATAGTGTACGTGAGATGTAAAGGGTTTTTGTGCCTGAAGTGATGAAACTATTTTGCACAGCTTGCCTTAATGAAGAGCAGATTGGTTAGTAAGATCAGGAGGGACTCCTATCTAAATAAAACCAATAAAATGCTCTCGTGGAGTGCAGTTGTCTTTCCTGTCCTTTTGATTATTGCCCCATATATTTTAAATCATGCACTGTAGCATTCTCTTCTCCTGCTCCCTTGACTGTAGCTAAAACATCACATTTCACCATAAAAAACTTTACGTAATAAAAAATAACGTGGCCTCTAGGATTTTCTTTTCTGGCCTTACCTGTTGAGTAAAAGTGCATGCTGTACATTTTCCAGAAGGGTAGTTTATAGGCTTTATTTGTAATGATTAGGAGGTCTTGTTTGTTTTCCCCCAGCCCAGTGAGGGCTGAGTCCATTTTTACATATGTGCACACGAGTAGCTTCGTGAATGCTGTTCATTCTCTGAGGCTCCTCAGAAACATTCAAGTGTTTGAAGTCTGGTCTTTGCAGAATGGAGACTGATGCCTTCTGAACTGCCAAGTGCAGAGCAGCTGTGTGTTCTCAGCTGTAAGAAGGCTCCAGGCAAAACATGTTGGCCTTTATCAACCCATTTGTTTGTCCCATCCTTCTCAGAAGTTAGTTAAAAAAACAAAATTACACAACTTCCCTGAAAATCCAATAATTGTTGTGATGAACTAAATTAATGCAGTTCTCTGATAGGAAGTGGTGAATAGATGTTGCAACTATGCCAAGACAACTTAATAGCAGTTTTATTCATTCAATAGAGACTGCTGCTTTTAGGAATATGTGAAGTTGCAGAGTTGGCCTATGTGCACCGTTACCTCTTAAAGTAAGCATTTACATGCCCTGTTACAAACAAGTAATGGCATGTGGTGTGTTTCCAAACCTCATAGTTCCAGATGATGTTTTGATAAGCATCCAGTCAGGGTGGAAAAAAGCTTACAAAAATAACAACAACAAAAGCCCAACCACCTTCCTCTGAACTGTGCAGATAAATGTGGCTGCCGATTGCTTTTATGCACTCTGGGCATTGGGATAGGTTTGTTGCTGCTTCAAACAGGCATATTATAAAACAAACAGTTTCATAAAAAGTTAATATTAAAAGAAACAAAAATTAGGTTTTCTGCATTTCACCCTCATCTATAAAACAGTGTTTTCACTGAATCTTTAGCTCATATTTTAATTCTCCAAAAATGAATTGAAAAAGTACTTAAAAATGGGAAGAGGTGAAATGTGGAGGACAGTAAGAAAAGCACAGCCCTTTGGTTAATGTTGCTGCGTGTTATTGCTCACTTGTTCTGTTTTGCGGTGTTTGTGATAAAGTGGTATGTTTCATGATAGGACTAATGCATTAAAACTCTGATGGAAAAGTAAGGAAATATTTATACAATCAGAACTAGATGGTTTGGGTTTTTTAAATTTGACCCAGCTCCATTACTTTTGAACTTAAATCAGAAAATTGTTTTAAGAGGAAATTGATATTTTCGCATCCAGTGTGTTCAAAGAGAGATTAGAATAGCAATTTCCAAATGTAAAGGAAGAGCAAATGAATCAATAATAACCCTAAGCTATCTGGTCTTGTATCTCATTGAACAAATGTTTTAGCCTCTGTAAACAAACACATCAACTTAATTGTAATATAATAGACTCGTGTTTCTTTGAGAACTAAAATATAATGATAGCTTGTCATAGGTGATCTGTGTTAGCAGAGTTAGGAAGCAGGCAATTAGCATAGATGCTATTCTTCTTTACACTACATTTTTCTCTTGAGAATTGTTCAGTGAGCAAGCTTCCTTTTGTACCTTGCAATTCTTTTAATATCATATATATTTTAATATTATGTATAAGTTTGGGGAAAGAGAAAAGGTTGGTAAACGTTGTCACTTGGTGACACAAATAATAAATCATATCCTTTAGTCTTTCCATAGGAATTTATACCTGGTTAAAGAGAAGAAGTGAGTTACACTCTGAGGGCTTCACTCATGACCATATGCCTTAAAAAACCTATGAGAATTATTACAAGCACTTTTTTTAAGTATAAAAAAAATCTGTTTGGTACTAAGAGCTGTTTGGCTTTCTAGGCCAGTGTCACAGTGCCTGGCGAAGGCCAGTGAGGAAGCTGAATTGTACATATGCTGTGTACATGTGGAGTGCAGCACTGGGACATGCTTGAACAAGCAATGAGAGACCCACGCCATATGGTGTGGTGTAGCAGCCTACAGAGAAACAACCTGGGCGTCCCTAGAAGTAGTAGTAGAGATAAGGGAATAGTAAAGAAAGGAATTTTTTGTTTACCACTCAGAAAGCCAGCACAGTTGCCACATCATCTTGTGTAACTGCATCTTTCTGCTGCAGTTTGTAGATGTGCCTTTTGAAAAGGTGTGAGCATTTAGTTCTCCTGGTGGTCTTCGGGGATCTGTGGCCCCTCTGTCTTTATAGCATGTTATAACTCTGTGAGATTGTCTGCAGAGCCAGAAAGCATATACTTTCCCACCCACAAGTTCCTTTTGGGTATATCTTGGGACTAAACAACAAGATCAGGAGAATGAAAAAGAAAAAAAATTAAGGTTTGCTGTAGCTTTCTATAAATAAAAAAAAATTCAGCATAGAGCTTTGGCTGCTAGAATAGTTGATACTTTGTGATGCTTCAAAGTGGAGGTTTTTTTGTTTCTGATGATTCTCTTCCCTGGCCTTTCAAAATGTGAATTACTTTTACATTGCTGAAGGTAGGATAACAGAGAAATATCTCAACATAATGAAAATGCTGATTAAATACCCACTTTAAAATTTTGTGAAGCTGTTTGGAGTTAAATGTTTCCACTTACTTTTTAATGAGAGTGATTTTGAAAATTCACCTACTGTGTAAGTAATTGTATTATATTTTAAAAGGAACTGATGGAGAGGAAAATGGAAAAGCAGTGAAACTTTTTTTATAATTTGATTATGTTTTCTTTGTAAATTCCAGCAGATTCAGTATCCTACATTAAAAGAAATACTTTTATAATCAAATTCAATTGGTTTTGCATTTCTTGGGTATTTTCAGCCTCGCTTCTCAGTCTATTTTATGTCTTCATAAGCTTATAAAATTTCAACACTAGAAGCACATGGACCTGTTGCAGTGAGTCCAGAGGAGGCCATGAAGATGCTCAGAAGGTTGGGACACCTCTCCTCTGCAGACAGGCTGGGAGAGCTGGGATTGTTCAGCCTGGAGAAGAAAAGGCTCCAAGGAGATCTTAAAACACCTTCCAGTACCTGAAGGGGGCCTACAGGAAAGCTGGAGAGGGACTTTTCACAAGGGCATGTAGCGGATGAGACGAGGGGGAATGGCTTTTACCTGATAAAAGGTTGGTTTAGATTAGGTATTAGAAAGAAATTTGTTGCTGCGGGAGTGGTATGACACTGAAACAGACTGCCCAGAAAAGCTGTGGATATCCCATCCTGAGCAGTGTTCAAGGCCAGGCTGGATGGAGCTTTGAGCTGTGTGGTATAGTAGAATGTCTCCCTGCCCCATGGATCTTAGAAGTCCCTTCCAACCCAAACCTATGATTCTACGACTCTGTGATTTTAACATGACAAGTGATTTGTTTTAGCATTGGTCTGGATCAGAATTCCTTTTTTTCTGCAGACTCAAATTTATTTTTCACCTTTAGGTCTACCTTAATAATTGACTTAACAATGAAAAGAAAAAGAATATTCTCCAGATGAAGGTGCAAGATTATTGCTAACAAATTACTTTTCCTTTATGTTGAAGTATAGCAGGAAAACCGAATATGCAAAGTCCTTTTTTAAAACTGCTGTGTTAGAGGCCATCCTGTGAATTCTGCACTCAGGTCAGAGCTCAAAGTCTGACCCTTAGGCTTAACACACATTGTAAAGAAGTACAATCTTTGTAGCTGAGAGGCAGACTTCCAGTGACACATACTTCTTAGTCCAGTATCACTCAAACAGCCAGACTGAATTATTTCACAACTGTAGGGGAGTTGAACATAAGGAAAACAATTTATACTGAGCCTGACAAGTCGAGAGCCAAGGTCAGTGTCATTCTACAATCCAGATTGCATTGAGTAATTGGTTAGAGACATTTCGTGGTGTTAATTGTTTTATAGCTACTCTGGAGGGAAAATCTGCTTTATTCCCAAAGCTGAAACCATGAGGTTGTAACTTTTTGCTTTTAAATGGACAGATTTATATCAATGAGGAGGCATTCAAGTCCCAGTACAGGGTGTGGTCTGACTTCTCTCTCAACAGCCATGCTTGCTGGGTCCCCTCCTTGGAGTTATGCCCAAGTGGACAAGCTACAGGCACACTACTTGCTGTAGTGAATTAAAGTATTGCTCAAAAATGTAATCATCCCTTTTGCTCAATCACAGCTGCCTCCCTCCACCATTATAAAAGATAGAAGAGAATTGAGACACATTTGCCTCTTGCATGCCTCTTTGCCTTTTGATGTAGTGTGTATTTCAGACTGTGATTCCACTGGGTCTTTGCCAGGGCATACTTGGAGGTGATGCTGAGACTGGCTGGCCCATCTCCTGATACTTCTCCTCTCTCCTCTGGTGTGGTCATGCAGTAAGTAGGAAACAGATGTTGCTGAAAGCTAACAGGTTGCTGCTTGGGAGGAATAGGAAGGGAGGCAGGGCAGTGTAGTGAAAGGGGACAGCTGGAAGGTGGTCCCAGGCTGGAGAAGGGGAGGGCAGATCTTCAACTTTCAGCACTTGCCCACACAGATTGAATAAAAGCAGCTGAAGTTGAAGAACTTTGTTCAAGTAACCAAGGTGACCAGTGGACCACAGCAAAGTTATTGTCTTTGCTAATTGTATTTATTGCAAGATTTGGCAGAGTTCATGGTAAGAAGGTGGTATTATTTTTGACTGTTTAAGAGTATTTCTTTGTAAATAAATGACAGCTGAGCTGGAATCCTTATATGTTTTTGAACTCTGCTTTTTCTAGTGGTTGCATGGGAACCACCTATATTAATCTGACTAATACTCTGTGTAAACACAAAACACCAGCCCATAACACGAAAAGTTCAACGACCCCCAAAACAAAGAAGCAAATAAGCCCCCCTACCTGCCAACAGGTATCAGAAAGAGTTTAGCAGAAGCTATTGTGGGTGTTAGGAAATAATTAGAATATGCTGAATTATCATAAGGAACTACCATGAAAAAAAAAGCACTGGCTTCAGAAAAACTTGATCTTATACACTTACTATAAAACAGTAAAACTGTATCTGTTGTTTTGTAGTTACTGAGCCTTTTTTGCTGTACATAAATAGTATAACAATAAATATACTTCCCCTGAATTCCCATGAAAAGTAGAATCAGGTTATCATTTGAGTTAGTTAACTGAGGCTTATGTAAAATAAAAAAGATACTTGTGCTAAAAAAATAGAAGTATGCAACCCTACTACATGTAATAGGAAAATGCACATACAGTGTGTTATGGATATGTGTTGGTAGCTGTGTGTTCAGATGTACTGTGATAGGACTTGAAAGTTGAATAGGGTTAAATTCTTAGAGATGATATATGGGGTTTGGTTTTTTAACAGGTACTTTAGTGACTTTTCAAGTTTGAGAAATATGAAAGGATTATTTGAGGACTAAAGGATTATATGAACTTGAACGCTGACCAAGGTAATACAAAAATAAAGGGGGCTTTGCCTTCTCAAAAGCTGATATTTATTTGTGCCAAAGTCCAAGACCTCTGAATGCCACAGAAACTTTAAAGTTCTGCTTGACATGGACTGAATTAACAGTAATGTTGGATTTGTGAAGCCAAAAAAAAATTTTTGTTGTGATCGTTTATTGAAAATTAATTTTTCTGGGACTGTTTGACAATCTGTTAGTTGGGTTCTTGTGAAGGGAGCAGATCATTTTATGGGGACCTTTCAGTGTATTGTAGGAAAATGTCACATTCTTCAAGGTGAATTCCTTGAATTCCTCAAGCCTTGTAGGGCTAAATTCCAAACTACTTTTTTTCTTACTGTTCTTGAAGACAGCAATTAATGTTGTTTACTATCTCAACGCTTGTGAAATGCAAAGTGAGCTGTAGTATTTTTAAACGCAGAAGTTTAGTTAAATTTATTGCCTGTTTGCTGTAATGAAGGATTAGTTAGCCACGCTAACTAACGTTCTCTACAGGCCACATCACAGCTTGCCTGTAATTTTGTAATTGTTCCTGTAATTCTGGCTACCAAGCTCAAAATCCAGAGGTAGAGCAAACAAAAGACCTATTGATTCAAGCTTGATTTTATCCATCTCTCAAGGGAATATTTACTACTTATTGCCTGCACAGTAGAGGATGAACTTTGTTGGTTGGTGACCGTGAAGAGTTAATTGCTAGAGTTTTTGAGGACTGGAGGCTAATTCTGAAAAAAATTTATTTCTTATTAGTTTAATACTCACGAGGTCAACTAACTGAGTACTAGGTAGTGCACCTGTTTTTGCTGATGAAACCTGTTACTATTTTACTTTTTGATTTTTAGGTATCCTAGAATCTTATTTGCTAATTTTTCACAGTATGAAAATTTGATGGTGCTTTCAGGAGTTGTACTTCATATTAATAAATCCCAGAACTCTTAGGAAAACCTTCGTGGTGGAGAGTAAGAACAGAGAAGTTGGATAAGGAAGTGGGAGCATTTGCATGCATGGATTTTTTTTGCTGTTTGAGACATGACAGGTGTGTACTGTCCTTCCATATGGTGCAGGAAAATGGCTCAGAACATTTGTGTTAATACCCATTGAGAGGCAGGATTGGAAACAAAATTGTCTGCCTGGTCCCTGTCATAACAAGATTGAAGTTGAAAGTGAATATAAGAGAGTGATACAAAAATTACCAAGAAAAAAAAAAAATCTACAACAAATCCCAATAAATTGATCATGGTAGTTACTTGAACTCAGTAAACCTTGAATTCTGATGGCTTTTCACCAAGGGAGCTTGCAATTTTATACCATGAATGAGCTTTTAAGTACTTACATTACTTATTTTCACCAAGTAAAAAAAAAAAGAAAATTTGTGAAGGTCAAAGTTACTTTTTTTAAGGTAATACTTGTGAGAACCATCCCCTGTTAAAAATGAGTTGTGGCGTAAATGAAGCCCCCTAAGCTTATGAGGCAAGTTTCATGTTCAAACCTGGAGGACAGCTGACCTTTTATCATCACAGTGTATTTCTAGCTAAGGGTTTCTGTGTGTGCTGTCTTGAGGTTATAAGGGCAAGTCCATACTGAATTCTGTCAAACAAAACCCTCTGTTTATCTTTTGTCGTGTTTTTTAAAAGCTTGTTTTTCTGTTTTTAGCTGAACCTGAAATTTTATCCAAGATAATATCCAGCATATGTCCCTACTTACTTCTAGTTATTTATGCCTATTGCTGCTGCTGTCCGCTAGTTCTGCACCTGCAATATCACAAGAGTGCTGCACTTAGAAGTGTGCTTTTATTCTATAGACATAAGCTGAGCTAATTTTAAGGGGCTAGCTTGGTTTTTAGCAGCAGAGGAGCTGAACAGGTTTTTGGAAAGCCAGCTTGTCCTACATGGAGAGCTGTCATAGCAGGGTTGCTGTCGGTGTCCAAACTGGGTTGTTTAAAGTAAGCTCAGATTTACCATGCTGAGCTGCAGTCACACCTCTCAGACCTGTGTAATCACAGTCAGATATGGATGTTGTGCATGGACAGCTTCTAGTGCGCTTCTGAGGAAGGTTGATCTCTTGGGAAGTCTGAATTTGCTTGGCTGCTTGTTCGCTTATCAGATGAAACAACTAAAATGTGACTTGGTTTCTTGCTGCTTCCATGAAACAGGAAGGCAGCTGCTCATTTTGTTTGTTTGTTTTAGAGCAACAACATTTTAAGTACTTTTTCAGATAGAGTCAAAATAATTGAAACAGAACTAATAAGACATGTTGATTGATGAAAAAACCCTAGTTGTAGCCTGTTTTGCCCCGATAAAAGTCCCTATTAATTGTGCTCCCCTTGCCACAGCTGTATTTCAGGTGTGGGGAATACAGCAGACAAAGATGGATTAGATACCTTGATTCCTTTAATTTATCACTCAGGTAGTCTCAGTTGGATTAAAGCTGTGTCCAGGACAACTGCTCCTTCTTAAAACTCAAACAAGCCATTGTGGTTGCGTGTGCAGGTATGTGAATGTACGTACATTTACAGGTACACAGAGAACATACTTTTGTGGGGTTTAGGTGTAGGACTTTCTAGGTATTTAATAATCATAATAACTGTCTACCTAACAAGTTACAGGTTTGACCTCAGAAGCTGATTTTTTAGCTCAAACATAGTGACAGCATTTGATTTTGCGCTTGCTGGAATTCCTACATCTTCATTAGCTACAGTAAGAACTATAGGTGTAGAGAACACCTGAACATAAGTTTATCAGATGGAAGCATGGAAGTAGCTATGGAGCAGTTCACATAGATACTTGGCACACAAGGAATTAGGGTTTCCGGTACAGTCTTTCATCACATGTTTTTCCAAGGATCTACTCATGTGTAAGAGTTAATTCCTTAAAATGTATTCAGCATTTTGCATATTGTGTTAAAGGGTTTGTATTCGTTATTGGAAAGCCTAATTTTCTGGGACTCTTCTTTATGGTAACTTTCACAAAGCATAAAAAATGTTTGAAATGTGACAGTGTTTTTATTATTGTAAAGTGCACTATTTTAGATGTACAAAGCTGATAAGTGAGGAGGTTGTGTTCAACCACTTAATTTCCATTCAGTAGTACAAATCTTAATGTGTCACCATACAGTGACTTAGTAATATATTTTTAAAAAGTCATTATTGGTTTTTTAAAAAGTCTTCAGTAACTGCGCAGGATGAGCTCTACCTTACTTCCTCTGCTTTCTCTTGACAGTTTTTTCTTTGCACTGACAATATCTTGAAGTAGTATCTTGAAAAGTGATTTTTTTCTCATTCTGTCTAAAGAGATGTAGTGATAATTTAATCTGATGAGTTAGTTGAAATTGGTTCTTTATTTGAAAAGTGAAATGTTACTTATGATAAAATATACAAACCCCCCCCCATTTTCAGGATACAGTTTGCAACAAACTTTCTAATAAATGGAATTGATCATGATGATGAGAATTGAACAGTTTTTGTAGTGACCAGGAAACATGACTGATTTGTGGGTTTTATTCTAAACTGCACCCCAGTACTGGGAGGCACAAATTTTTAAATAGGCAAATTTAATGAGTTTTGAGTGTCCATGCTCAAATATATCGTAGTGCTCCAAGTAGGAAAAGTGTTGTTCATATTTCAGAGATCACTGGAATTGTTTACTTACTTTACCTTACTCTACTTTGTGAAAACTCCTTTGAAAGAGTTGTTTCAGTACTTTTTCCTTATTGTGAAGATGAGCTGTCAATATCTGTGTCAAACTCTGCTTTCTGAACGAGCAAAAGGAGTCTTTAATAGGTCTGTCAGCACTCAGCCCCACTGAGACAAAATGCAGTTTTACATATATGAAAGTGCTGACCCAGCAAATTCATTATATCTGAAGCAACACTATGTTGGACTTTACCAAGCACATTTGAAAGAAATTAATGGTTTTTCCAGTTCTGCTTGTTTACAGGTGTGGTGGAAAGCCAGACTTTACTATGTAGAAATAGTCACTTTGAGAAGTACCTCCTTGCACGTGCATTCATTTAAATAAATAGGGCTGGTTAGTGTGAAAAGTAAAAATTGACAGTAGAAAGAGTACAAGTTTTAAAACCAAGATGCTTACGGACAGTGTATATAGATACAGTAAATGAGGATTTATTTTGGCAGCCTTACTGTGAATGTGCTTGAACTCTGTCTCTGGGCATGAATCACAGGACTAGAGCAGAATTAGGCCAGAGATTACACAGGTTTGATTGCTTTACGTTAAGTTTATGTGAGTTTGTTCCTAAGGATACATTAACAGCAACAACTAGAAAGCTAATTTTGGAGAAGGCTCTACCAAATATTTAGTATGTTAAATACGAATTTAGCTTGAAGTGGATTAAGACACCCAAGTGTTCCAGTCATTTTTAATCTCAGCCATAAATTGCATTTGCAGTGCTTTGCAGCTACTCATATAAAATTATCAGTGTTGAGAACTGCTGATCACTGCTTAGCCATTTTCTCTGTCATCCCCAGGAAAGATGTCTAGAGACCGGGCTCTCAGGAAGCAGCAGCAACTGAATAATTTGGTAGCAGCAGTGACAAAGCTCGCAAAGCCTGGAGATGTGATTGTGGATTTTTGCAGTGGAGGGGTAATGTATATTTTTGTTTATGTGGTGCAATTTCTTTCATCTTTCATCCTTGCAGTTCTAGGTGGTTGCTGCCACAAAACAAAGCAGAAGTGCAAATGCTGAAATTTTAGCTGCTTTCAAACGTTCTCTCATTGGTATGGGGATGCTCATCATGTAATGAGTGAACAACAGGGAACACTGAAAAGTGACTCAGATTTTGTCGTTTGTTTCTGTTTTCACAGGGCCATGTTGGAATTGTTCTTGCTTATATGATGCCGTCCTGTCAGGTAAATTCTCAATAAAAAGATCTCTGGTAATCATCTTCAAAAGACGTGTATGTAGAGAGGACACATGGAAGTCACAGTTGTCTCAGCAGAGGACTTAGGTTTGAAACATGCATATCTTTAGCATAATCCCCAAATGTGTGTGGTGCTTTCCAGAGAAGACAAAAGTTACAGGAAAATATAAAATATTTTCAAGCTGGTTAATATTGGCAAGTATTAAATGCCTTCGATTGTTCCTGGGTTTCCAGCTAGTCATTTTGTAGCTCTCAGACTCTGCCACAAGTAATCAGAGGTTTTCTCAACAAACTAGAAAGTTTTCTGCTTGGTAATGTTGCACTTTGATTTCTCAGTATTATTTTGCCTTACCTTCTCCTGTGTATGAAATCTAGGTGGTGCTCATAGAAAATAAGGAGTTGTCTCTGATCCGTGCTAAAGACAGAAGTGATGAACTAGGTTTAAACAACATTTGGTTCATTCAAGCAAATTTGGACTATTTTAATGGGACTTTTAACATTGGGGTAAGTGATTATAACTTTTTCCACTTCAAAACTTCAGTGTCTGATTAATTATTCTTAAAGCAACTTAAATACGTGAGAGAATAAAACTCCGTGTGTCCTTACAGACCATGAAAGTAAATGAGATGAATGTTCTGTCTAGAATTTTGTAGCCCTGGTGAAGAATAAGGCATAAATAGTATTTTGTAGCTCTGTAAATGTTCCTGTCATCTAGTTGTTTATTCTGTTAATAGAAAATGAACCTCTGTGGCAAGGTGCAAGCTTTCCATGCAAGATTGACTGTTCTTTAAATCATCCATCTGAAAGCCTATTTTGGCTGTAGCTGAGGATGGTTAATGCTGAAGGTTTATGGTACATGAACAGTGCTGTTTAACTGTTTGGTTGGTTTATTTAAGAAAGGAAAAGAAATTTAGTGCTGGAGAAAGAGGAGAGAATAAATGGTTTTAGCCCAGTGCTTCCAAGTGTAAATTTCCAATTCTCTAGCTTTATTTTCTGTGCTACATTGTCATGTAAATCTCAGTGGGTGAACTAGAGAGCTATTTCAAAATATCAGGATCTCATGAATAGTACACTGAATTGCATGTGTGAAATTTTTAATAGTTGTTTTACGAAATGAGTCTCCAATTTTGTGGTCATTGGAATTCCTTTCTTAATTTTTGGGGGCCTCTTTTAAAGGTTAATACTATATTAAACCTGTGGAGTTTTTATGTAATAAAAAAGTACTATATTCTCTCTTTCAAGTTTTGTGACAAGAAAGATACCAAAGTATGTGTCAGAAGAGTTCACTTGGAAATTCTTCATTTCCAGGCCTTCATTTCCAAATTTCTGCATTAGTCTTCACATTTTATTTTGTTTCAGATAGTGAGTTCAATATATAGGATATCCTGAGAATGCTTTGTCTTTAATTTTATTTGAGATTTTTTTCTTAACTAAATGGGTTCTCTGAAAGCCAAAGAAGAAATCAGTTGGTGTAACAGGTCATACAGGCTCAGCAAAGCTACTGGTTTTATCTGCTGCTGTTTTAAGGTCTCTTTTTCAAACGTGCAGGCAAAGCAGAGAGCTTTGTTTTCTACTTGGATAGATGAGGAAGTAACTATAATTACATTCCATGATAATCTGATAGCTGTGTTATTAAGAATCTATTTCTGATGTTAAACTAGTTTTATTTTTGTTGTTAAATTAATATGAGCAGAAAATTTCATTTTGAAATTATTTTCTTGTTAATTTTTTAATGTTCTGCTTGAGACGAGAGTATTTATTTCCATCTGTATGCAATTGCAGTTCAGTTGATGATTAATGGTCTCCTCAGCTGAGCTTACAGCAAGCAGACTGGAAACAAAAAAGACTTTGTTTTAATCTATATTTGGGAGCAAAGTTTTTATCTGCCAGTTGCTCTACCTTGGAAAACAGCTTTGAACCCTGAAATCTGAGCTGTGCAGTTTTAAACCTCTTCTCTAAATTTATAGCGAACAAAAAGCAAAGCAAACAATGTAGTTTTATAAATCCACACTGCTGCATGAAATCAAAAATGTGCCTCAGAGGTGTCCTTAGTTTAAGTGTGCCCAATGCCTGCTCTTTGAGGTACTGAGCATGTGGGAGGAGGCAGAGAAGGTAATGCCCCATTTCAGTGGTGCATTTGGCATCCCAGGTATGGTTAGGAGAGAGCTGCTTGCCTTCCCTTGCCAGTATATTGAGTACTGCAGGAACTTGCATTTCTGTAGGAGAGCAGGAGGAATTTGGGTGTGCAACCTGTGTGTTGCCCAAACACGTCAATGCTCGCAGATAGTTGTGATCAAATGTTATTTTAGTTTTAGTTGAAGAGCACATCACTAAGAAAAAGAAAGAAAAGAATAAGGAGAGACAAAAAAAATTAAAGGAGAACAAGTTGTATTTGATGCCTCCCCCAGCTCTAGTGTTTGTTTCTTATAGGTTTTACTCAGTACTTCAAAATCAAATTATCTAAATTTATGCATAATTTTTTCCTTTAAGTGTGACCTTCAGGTATATTTGTTACTTCTCTTACTACTTAGTTGAAATCCAGTTTTGATGTAGTTCTTTGTATTTCTAAGTCCTTTTTGCTCGACAAAAACGTCTAACAAATCACCACATAGTTTTTCTGTTACTATGTATTCCACAACTGCTGTTTTAATGGAGATTTGTTTTTAGTTTATTTGGTATCATAATGTAGTGCACCTGCCTTTTGAGTGCTTTTGGTGAGTGACCCTTCTTCAGTGTGGATTCCTTGTTAATGGAATAAATTTTCCTCCACATGGAAATGAAGGAGAGGAATGAAAAACTGGAGAATTAAGGACCAGGCCTTTGGTGTAGCAGCTTCAAGTTGCAAAAACTTCCTCATGTATTTAAGTAACTCAGTCAAACAAAAAATTTCTGGGCTGTATTTAGAATGTTCCAACGATGAACTGTATTTAGAATGTTCCAATGATGAATTTTCTTGTTTCCTTGGTTGTTGTTTTTACTGCTGTAGGTGGCTCTGCATGCCTGCGGGGTGGCTACAGACATGGTGATCGAGCACTGCCTCAGGGCACGGGCAGCCTTTGTCATCTCCCCCTGCTGCTACGGCTTCATTCAAAATACAGTCAAGTTCAAATATCCACGAAGGTAAACTAAAGCTTGCAAGATAAGCCTTAAAATATCAACTTAAGTGAGGGAATAAAAACCTAAAAAAGTATAAAATTAATCATTTGAGGGTCATTGTGAGTGACAAGGCTAAGCTGATTCACACTTACAATGGAACTGTTTCCTCCTGTTTGTCAACCCATCCTAACAGAGAGACAGATTGGTAATTCCTGGATTATTTTTTTCTGGATTTGTCTATTCATGGCTCAGAAGACTTTATGCAATCAACATAGTAGATACAATATCTAATATGCAGAGCTTCTACCTTAAAATCACAAAGTTCATAGAAAACTCATAAAAATTACTCTAGGAAGGGAAATTGACATTTTAATGTTGGAGGAAGATATAAGCAGTCAGTTTAAAGAAATGTGTCTGCTTTATAACACAGTTTAGTACTTGTGGAACTCCTTTGATTTATTCCCAAGTAGATAATCTCTCCTCTGTTTCAGTTCATATTTTTAATGCTTTTTCAATGGATTGTGTACATATTTTGTCTTCAAATATGCCTTGTGGGAGATACTAATATATCTTATGCTTAAGAATTTTAATGCCTTTGATATAAATAAAATGTAAAAAGTAAGCTAAAGTGACAGAAGATAAGAGTTAAACAGACTTCTGAGTCAGAACTAGGTGGGGGAAAAGGGTTGTGTTTTGGCTGGCTTTTTTTGTTGTTGATGTTCATAAAACTGAATTTTGCATTTTGGATGTCCAAGATGAATTAGATTTAATTCTACGAGGAATTACATCAATGACTTAGTATATATTTGCTAAAATAAGAAACTGAAACATGCAGTCTTAAAAGTAATCTACAAATCTAAAAAGATATTATGTATTCATGTGAAATATTTTTCATATTTCTCTATAATATCAAAGTGTTCTGGCACAAAAGTGTGTGCAGAGTGATTATTTGTAACTTGTCAGTTTGATAACCTTTGCATTTAACAGTGTTTCCTTAGTCGATTTGATACTTCCATCTCTTAGTGTGTCCCTTTTGTTTTCTCTTGTGACACAATAAAACAAGTCTTCTAATGGAGAGGCAATAAAATTTTAAGCCTTCTAAAATTAGCAGGCATATAACTTTTCTCAGTTGATTTGTTTTAAAACTGGCTGGATAATGTTTAACTTTTGGCCAGCTAAGTTTTTAGGCCACAAAAGCTGGAAATGATCACTTAGAAAACTTTTGTTGCTGTAGGTGCTGCAAGAATGTTTGTGTTTGCTAAAATTTTGAATCTAACCTCATAAGTGTGTGAAAAAACTGTCAAGTCTGTGCTTGAGGTACATTTTAGGGTTTGCTTTTTCTTTTTTTCCTTATGTTATATGATCATAAAACATTATAGCCTGGCCATATCCCCATAGTGCCTATGTTCTGTACTCAATTTCATTGTAAAGACCCTTTACCTTTGTGATACAAACAAAATATATGTGTGTATTAGTAAATATATATAAAGTGTTTGTGTGACAATGAGAAAACCACAGTATGTGTTAGCATTTATAATGATTTAAGAGAGAATTTTTATTAATATTAGGAAAAACCCACCACTAAACACACTTTTCTAGTGAATTGGAACTGTAATGGGTTTTAGTATTTTTAATGCCTTTCTGCATGATACAGATTTTGCTGTTTTCTTTAAAATGTGTTCAACTATGTAATGATTGCTTCTATTTTCCACCTTTGCTGGTTTTAGATGTTAATTGAATTGATCTATTTTTTTTTTCAGTCATCAGTTCAAAGAAATTTTGTCCTACAAGGTATGTAAAAGGACAGGGGGAAGATGTTTATGTGCAGTTTTCTGCATCTCACGAGTCTTCTTATCGAATGAAATATAGGTGGTTATCTGATAATTGCAAGGAGGGGCATGTGTTATGAGAAATGTTCATTATTAGTGCAGGTGTCATTGTGTTTTCTCTCCACCATCCGTTTCTAAAGGCTTTTTTCTTCAATAAAACTAAATAGTTTCTCCACAAAAAACCCCTTTTTTTTCCGTAATGTGTAAGTGAGCCATTTCTAGGGTACTTAAACGTGTGTCAGTTAAAAATTACAGGATACTGATTTTTTTAGGTGTTAAATACAACTCTTCTAATAAACATTTGATTCCTCCCTCTAATTTATGTCTAAAACATTGCACATAGTAAGTAGGAAGAGCTTATACAGATCAGCAAGAATTCTATACAGTTTTAAAAGTGTTGTTAAGAATTATTTTTAAAATATTGAAGTGTGTTTTGACCCCGTGGAGCTGGGGTCTGTGGAGATAATCTGAGAGAAATATGGGAGAATTTATCACTGAAGCATACAGATCTGACAGAGTGAAGATAAGATGGGAGAGGAAGAGGACAAGAGCAGAGAGGTGGACAGCAGAAAACTGGTACTGATCTGTGAACTTTTGTCTTGTGAGTTTAGACTAGTTAGTGATGAGCAACCCAAAATTTGAAGGTTAGAGGCAGTTAATGTGGCATGGAAAGAACATATTTCCTTTTGAGAGAAGCAAGGTTATATAGAAACTTTACAAGTCAATTCCTAGACAGGACTCTTGGTCTTTACGATATAGAAATGAGTTTTGGAGGTGCAGAATAATTCTTTGTAACAGAAATATGGAAGTGAAGGAGGGTATTTCTACTATCCAAATGCTTTTGGGGACAGTGGCCAGTACAAAGATAATGTATGTGGCAGGAAAATAGAGATTATCCTTTTTAATCCCTAAATTAGAGGGAGTTTTAAAAATTCAGATCTCCAGCCATCTTATAAGGGAAGTTGAGTTATCAGGTAATAAATACCCAAAGATTGAGATGACAAAAGCCATGTGGTGGATTTGGAGCTGCCATTATTTTTTCCCACGAGTAATGTTCCTTTCAACGTCTCTGAGACATAATCACAAAGAACTTGGGTTTCAGTTCAGAAAAAAGTTATTTACTAGCATTATTAAACCTGCTAACAGTACAGAGACATGGTGTCAATTATGAAGTCAAAGATGCCTAGATTAGGATAATGTGTATAATCTCATTGCAACTCAGTGAATTTTTTCTTAATCTGTTAATCCATAGAGATGTAAATCACAGGGTTTGTCAACACTGTAGAAGAATTTTACTCTAGAATTTTATTATTTGTGTTGCAGAAGGGCACAGGAGTCAAAGATAAGGCTAAAAAATATTGCTGGTCTTAGTAACCTAAGAGTCTATACAATTGGTCTAGGCTGGTTGGTGCCTCAAATAATCCTAGTTATAAATAACTTTTGTTATGCAGCTAGCTGTATGTGGTTTTATATTTCATATTAATAAATTCTTACAGCTTATTGGCTAGCAGCCAGAGTTGCCATGTGTTAGCCAGACATTGTCTGTGTCACCCCCCCCAGTTCCCATTTTAAATTAATTTCTCTTATCTTTCATTTTAGTGAGATCTAAAAAGACATCCAGAAGTCTGGCATTTCCAAAACTTTTTTTATGAGAACATTATGCTGTAATTCATTAGTTTATAGTTGCAAGGAATAAGGTTATGATAGCTGTAGGTTTCTACCATGACACATTTTGAGACTCTGTCAAGACACAAGAATTGGAAAGTAGAACTGTGTGAGTTTGAAAATACAACTTTTGAAATGTAATAGGAATTGAAGGTGGATGTTCTAATAACCAAGTCAACTGTTTATGCACGCTTTGGGAAGTTTCTGAACATTATTTTAGAAATGCTTTTCTTCTAGTTTCTGCCAACAGGGAATGTGACAATTTAATCACTGTGTCAGGGGGAAACAATGTACTTATAACAGGCTCTAGTTTATCTTTTTGGATCACTCTGTAAGAAGCTAAGGACTGGAGTCAGTCCAGATTTTCAAGTTAAGTGACAAGACTTACCTTGGCTCTGATCTGGTCCGCAGAGCTGGGAACTTGCTGTTGCAAAGAGCCAAGTTGTATCGGGTGCCTGAAGGCTGGTGAGGAGTTGTGTGCTAACATGGATCTTCTCCCTCTCCTCTGAATCCCTCTTTTTCTCTCTAAGCTGCCTGTCACTGCTGCTTCTCTCCTAACAGTGGCCACACTGTCCATGGCACCCCTTCTCCCTTCTCCAGTAGTAACCTCTGGATTTAACATTTTCAACTCTTTTTTGCTACAAAAACAGTGACGTTTGAACTGAACTGACTGGGTGTAACGTGTTCAAGGCCTAAATGTGTTAATGACACATTGTTATTTTGCTTCCATATTTTTTATGAAGCTGTGAGCTAGAAACCTTCATGTCAATGAGCTGTACTACGGAACAAATATCCTTGCATCAAGATATTATAAATGTCTTTAAGTGAGTAATGTTTGTGTATCATGTGATGATAGTATTTTATTTTATAATACGTGGGAAAATTTTTTGCAGTCAGGTGCCTATTTATGAATTGGATGGAGTGTACTGGGGGAATTACCATCTTGATTTAATATGATGTTTTTTTGTGGAGTGAAGTACTTGGATGTTTATGTCCCTCTAAAAAAAGCTGGAGTAAGTATCCTTACTTCAGAATACTGAAAGAACCTGAAGTATCCTTTGGGGAAGTTGTTCTCTCCACCTGTTAAAGCACCAAATCTTTAAAATAATAGTTTTGTATCAGGCGAGAATAAAAAAAATTAAATTCTTTTTTGATGGCACGTGTCCTTGTTTCAGAACTATAGCTCTGGAAGCTTTGCTTAGGAGAGCACTTTGTGTTGCTGCCCATTTGTTTTCTCCCCATGCTGTTGAGGGAGACTTGGGAATGTTGTGTGATTGTAAGATGGTTCTGATTTACTCCTGTACCACATATTGCAGCTGTCCCACAGAGCACAGCTGTCATCAGAGCAGTAATTTCACTGCTACACCTGCAAGGCTCTTCCTCTCACCACCTGGCTAACTTGCCTTCCTTGGCTTGGCTGCTCTTTGAGGAGCCATTGGGCTGGCACAGGCGGTGGGCATTGAACGCAAATGAGGATGGGGCTCTGCCTGCTGCTCTAAGCAGGGAGCGAAGTGCACCCTCCCCCGGCTGACTAGACAGGGAGAAATTCTTCTGTAGAAGTCTCTGCAGAAAATTGTAATGGAACAGGGGTAGTTTGAAAGTAAATTGTGCTCCTTTTGATGGAGGAAACTTTCCTACTCACAGACAGGTATTTTTTAGCCTTCAGGATCTGAGTGGATATCGCAGGACAGAGGAAGTTTGACCCACCAGCCTGTCCTGGGATTCAAAACCACTGCTTGGGAGAAATGTTCAAATCAACTGTTACAGAATTTTGTCTTGGCTGCTTATTGATGCAGGGAGGCTGTCCTATTATGACGGTGCTAAAAGATGGCTGTGTTGCTCATCAGTTATTGAAAGCAAAACTAGTGTGCAAGACGTCTTTGCAGAATGCTGTCTTGTATACATTGCATCCACTTCAACTGCTGGAAAGAATTAGGAAGTTTAGCAAGAAACAAATACTCATGAGGAGAAATGAGGTAGTGATTACGAACACTTACACGTGTATTTGCAGTATAAAAATTGGAATTTGCACCCAGAATTTTTTTAGAAATACTGTCTTCAACATGGCTACTAGCATTTCTGATACTTTTAAGCATTTAATCAGATTTTTCTTGATTTATGGTTTTTTGTCTTTTTTTATAGGAGCACATGATCCTTTGCAGATTTGCAGATCAGACAGCTGTTCAGCTTCCACCTGAACGCAGGCTAATTGGTATGAATTTTTGCAGCTGTTGTGTAAACCATCTCAGTGATGGTTTTACCTTGATACATAAAGGAAGAAGTGGTACTTTTATGAATGGGGCATTAAGTAGATGTCTTCAGATAACACTTGAAAAATTACAGTTTCATCACATTTCACCTCTTGCTGTTCTCTTTTATGCTTTAGAAACTCTTTTCCTCTTCCAAAATCATCAATATGAGAGATAGTTTGCATTTTACTGATTTTTGTTGCTTCATCTTTTTTTCTACCCACCATTCTATGAAAAGCATGAGATCTTTGTGAAGTTCACTAAAGTCCTGCTGTTGTCAGTTTATCCTACATTAAAAGCACTGGCTATTCGTAGTCATGATTTTCAGTTTGCCCCTTTTCAGTGTGCCCCCTTTGTCCTGCTTGTAGTCCCTGGGGGTAACTCTTGGGAGGTCAAAAATGCCAGCTGCAAACAATAAGGCTGAATTGCAGAGGTTGGGCTGGCTTTGGTCAGAAGGACAGCAAATACAGAACACTTCAAGTATGTAGAATAAGCTTTGATTTACAAAAGAGTGTATTGTATAAAGGGTGTTTATGAAGGTGTATTTATCAAAAAATAATGTGATCCTGTCTGGTATTACTGTTCCGATGGAAGCTGTAAACTTGCTTCCAGGTCAGAAAAGACAGAAGGGGCTAGGAACACAAATGTAACTTTTGTGTGTTTTGCCCTGAAAAAAGACCCCAAATAATTTTATTCTCTCTCTCCCCCTACATCATCACTTCTGTTGTTAAAAATGTTACTTTTTCTTTAAGTTCCATGTAACACTAATCTGTCTCATTGAAGATAGTTTTCATTTTTGTGTTCTGCTTCAGTTTTGAAACCTTTTTTGTGGGAATCTTGTTTGGTG
Source organism: Struthidea cinerea (assembly GCA_013397865.1). Classification (NCBI taxonomy): domain Eukaryota; kingdom Metazoa; phylum Chordata; class Aves; order Passeriformes; family Corcoracidae; genus Struthidea; species Struthidea cinerea. The sequence continues at coordinate 7,786 of VZTI01002091.1, read as the reverse complement.
GTACTTTTAAGTTTTCCTGCAAACAATTGAAGATTGAATGAGATCAGTATTATAGCCATGTGAGAATGGGGTTTTTTAGTTGTTTTTGTGCGGTGCAGGATCAGATATTGAAAAAACTGTGTATTTCATTTAATGAAAGTATTCCTGAACAGGTGGAGACTTTCTTCTCTGTTGTAAATGGTGGCAAAATGACTTATTCTTCTAGTTTTTGAATATTTTAGGGTTGTATTGTAAAATGTGTTTTGGCAATTACCACTGACTTTATGCAGCTTCAGAGAAGTGACAGATCATTCCCTTTCATTACCTGTACGCTGTAAAATACAGCATTCTGTCTGTGACTGTCATGGCTGAAGCAACACATTTGTCAAAAGGAGTTACCACCAATTTCTGTGGTATCTGTGACCATAAAAATGTGCAGTTGAACTCAGTTCTGCAACACACAGCAATTCCCTCTTAAATGAACAAAGTCCCTTGTACCATTTTAACCGGACATGTGGCTTTTACCCTCTACATGCAGCAGTGGTACCCGAGTGCAAAATGAGTGGTTGAACGGCTTTGTGAACATTGCTACAGCCCACCTGAGGACACAGAGCTGCTCCATGGGTTTCACAGGCTTACTGAGAGCACCCAGGGAGCCAGGCCCCACTTGTGACAATCCCAGATGCCCTTCAGAGTGTACACTTGTAATTATGATGATATTGGTGTCAGTGGCAGGAGTGTGTAAATGCCATTTTGTTCAACCAGCCACAGAAGGTGATTCTCTGTGGAGCCACAAATTTGGGAAGATAGGGCCACAAAAGGTAATTTGCAGAGTTCTGTCCTGGGTTGGTTATATAAACTGCTAATTTCTCCCTGCAATATGCACATCCATACAGGACTGAACTGGAAAGTTCTTTTTCAGGCACTCCTTTATTATTGTATCTCTAAATTGTCTCCTACCTAATTACTACCCCTCTTGAATCTCAAGCCACCAACAGAAGAGTCCAAATGTCATAATGTTGGTGAATTCCAAGTAGTGAAATTCTTTTGTAACTAATGAATTCAGCTGAGAAGGAGAAGATAGTTCTGGCCATAAGCTCACTGTGGGCAGACAGAGTAGATTGGACTGAGCCCTGCATTAAAGTGTCGTGTGCACCACCTGCTCTGAAATACAAGGATACTGAGGGGAGTGTTGGTGCCACCAGCCCAGAACTTCTACAGGCACCTAACCAGGGTGCATGACAGGGCTAGTAATGATACAGGTGCAAAAGCTCTTTATATATTCAGGGAAGAGAGGTAAGCAGTTCCAGAGGGTAGTTTGGAATGTCAGACTCCTATTCCGAAGGTAAACACGATGTGCTCCTGTCTCTTCATCTCAGACCCCAAATACATTTAACTATACAATTCTGTCAGGAACAACAAAAGAGGTAGGATCATTGTGTTTGAGACTGTAACTATTAGTGATAAAACATTTCAAAGTAGCATTAAATTTTTCTTGCAGTAGTGTTTCAAGCTGCTGAAAATACAATCTGACAAGCCAATCCTGTATTTCAGAACATGATAATAAATTATGATGAGTAAATAAGTAAAGAAAATGGTCCCATCATCTTGTCGTGGCTGTATCATAATAAAAAACTTCTAAGCAGAAAAAAACCCTGTATCCTTCCTGGTTTTTTCTGCAGGTAAATATGAAATAGGCTTTATTTGCAGTACTAATTTAGTATGTTTGTTTATAAGTATTTATAATATGTCTCAAATCAATTACACTGGATCACTTTTTGTTATTTTAGTCTATTGTTTATGTTCAATAACCAGTGATTTTCAGATTTTAGGTGAAAGTGCAGGAGGAAAACAGGTATGGTTATAAAGGGAGTAGAGGTTTGGCAATTCAGAGAGCTAAGGGGTAAACTAGGCATTTTTCTTCTTCCCATTTACATTAAAGCATGGCTTTTTTCTGTAAGTTTTGGGAATACTTTTAAATAGTTATGCCTTTCTCCATATATAAAGATTTAATAATCTCCTCAAGGTCTTTGCTAAACGAGGATTACAAGTCACAGATGTGATTTGGAACAGAAACCAGATTAAGATGTTTTTTTAAAGTAGATTTGGAACTTATTTTTTAGATGGCTTACTGATGTGTTTTCCTAACATTGAATATTTAAGTGCAAGTTTCTGATAAAGTTTGGATAATGTTTTGAGTTTCTGTGCTCTCCCTTGCTCTCATTTTAGGGAAGCAGTGTATGGGACTTGTGGATCTGGATCGGGCATGGGCTGCAGAAGAACATAAATACTCTGTCCAAGTTATATCTATGGAGCCAGAGAGTTGTTCTCCAAAGAACAATATGTTTGTGGGCATCCCTACTTAGAGTGTGAACGTTGTATTCGATTTGAAGCTGAACATAAATCTTCAGTGCATAATGACATCCAGCAGATAGAGGCAGCGCTGGGAAGCAGACATCCTGCATCTTGAACACATTGCCTTCGGAAAGGGAAGCAGCCCCCAAAGTCCTAAAAAGCAAACTGCATGCAGAGCATCACAAATCAACTTGGGTCATTAAGCAACTTTTGGTTCTCGTACTGAGAAGTTTCTGGATCTTATGACTGTGCATGGAATTATATCCATCTGTAAACGTTTAGAGAAAACTGGTTTTGTTGAAGGAAAGGTGATTTCCTTTTCAGTAAAGCTGTGTCTTGGCTGCTTGGAAATTGCATTCGTGGTCAAAACAGCATTTGTGTTCATAAGCAGAGCAGTTATCAGCCAGCAGTGCTGATTACCAGAGGAACAGAGAAGATCAAATTTGTTGTGTTACTGAAGATGGCTGTGCAACAGGTGCTCGCCTGACTTTGCTGAAGAATTCCATACTACTGTAGGAAGATTATTTTTAATAAAAGTTCATCAGAATACTCTGGGCCTCAATGTGCTTATTAAGAATGTATTCTAACTTGTCAATCATTTTTTAAAAAGACTTCAAAATTACCTTTAAATATTATGCAGGGATTCTGTAACCAGGCATTTGACACTGGGTTTAAAGAAACCAAACTCCTCATTATCCATTGACCAGAAAGTGGGAGCTAGACATGATGTTAGTGAATGGATACTTCACTGTCACATGAAGTGTGTTGATTCCCATTCGTAAGAAACTTGCTGTCAGAAGAAATATTTAACAACAGTTCATGTGTCTACGTGCATTATCTTCATTGATCTTATATTCAGTTTAAAATTTGACCAAAGTTGGAACCATTTGAAAAGGTCATTTGCAGTCTAAAATGAAAATAAACATTCTCCTGTGCTCAGTTTCCCCCTCTCATTTTAAATTGCCTGTTGGTGTGAGCGCAATGGAAGATAGCTCCTAATGAGATTTTTACTGCATGTTTAGAGGTTTTACACATCTGTGCATTCTGCCATGTTTTAATTTAAATAATCTGAAGTTTGAAAACTCTGAACATAGCCTGAGGACATAGCAAACTGAATTACAAATAATATGTATTGGAGCAAAAAAAGCATCCAGAAATATTTTATTCTTCATGAAACTTAGATATCTATAAGATCTAAATATGTGTTTGTTTGGTTTTTTTATGCGAAAACATGGAATGCTACCCACTTATTTAAAAGCACAAAAGTGAACAAGTAGGAGTGAACTCCTACCTTCAGCCTCAGTTCTTCGGTAGATAATGATGGAATACTTTTTCTGCAACTTTTTGTAGTTACAGGAGTAACTGGAGTTTTGAAGAGTGTCTGGCAAATACAAAATACACGGTGATACCAGTTGTCTCCAGGGTTTTCTCCAATACTTGCCCAATGAGAATTCAGTTCTAAGTTAGTGGTATGTCGATCTGAACATTATTCATGTTAAATTACTTTTCTGGAGTGAGCAAATGTCTCTTTGTGACCTTTTTGTGCTGAAGGAAGAACTCATCAAGGTGAGGCATCTGTTGGAAACTGTGATGCTGTTTACAGTACGGATTTTCACGCTGCTCTGCTCCAGGCAGTGGGTAGCAATATGAATGTTTTAATTATGGTGATGTTGAACATTTGGCATGGTCTGATATTATGCAGTAATAAAGAGCTTTCAGTAAAGCAAAATTCTGTGCTCTTACATGCTTCACATTTTCTACAATACCTGTAAATAGTCTGTAATAGTTTTTGGGTCTACCTGAAAAGAAGGAATGTGTTTGAGATGTGCTACTGAATAGAAGATAAAAATGTGGGTTTTTAACAGGAAAAAACAGTAGTTCTTAAAAAGAGAGGAGGAGAAGGAGCCTTATTTGGACAAATGCCCAAGAGGTTATTAGGTGCTTCAGATGGTCAAGAAAAACAGGTAAAGTCACACAAGAATCCAAATACCAATCTCTGTTTCACTTGTTGGTGTGTCTTTGTCTGCCTGCCGTGGCTGGCTAGTTCGGGGGTGAGATCCCGAGCTAGCACAGCAAAATAGCAGATTTTAGACCACACTTTAAAAGCCGGCCAAGCTGTCTGTAATTTCCCTTTTCTCTGGCTATCGGATCCGTCTCTAGGGTGAGACAGCGACATCCACAGGGGGTTTGGTTGGACCCCCCCGGGACCCCAGGAACAAAGGAGGGCGAGAACGGAGACGCTGGGAGACCTGGAGATGTTTATTCGCCCGTCCCCGGCAGCAGTCTGGCTGGGAACGGCTCGTTTCTCCCGGGTCCCGGGGACTGGGGGGCGGGGCTTACAGCAACAGCCAATGGGGAGGGAGAGAACCCGGGGCCAGCCCAACACCCCTGGCACCGCGGGGGGGAAGGGAGAAACCAATACATATTTGTATAGAGATACCATAAACCGAGGGGTTTTCCCAGGCGCAGGTCTGTCCCCCCAAACCCTGGGCTGGCAGGTTTGCCAGGACACCCCAACATGTTGGTATTTTTTTTCCACTTTTTTGAAGTACCTGTTTTCATGTTAATAACAGTTTCCCACATGTGTTACTTCCTTGTGACTTAAGTAAGTTATTTTGTATCTTCTGCCCCACAAAGAAATAGGCTTCACAGGAAGAAAAGTTTTATAGAAGCAAAGGAGAACACCTGCAAAAGTAGAGCTGTGTTTATATGCATCATGACATCCCATTTTTTCTTGGATGAGCCAAACTATACAAAATGAGTTTATGACAAATTCTTGCCCCCCCCTCCCCAAAATCTGGAATGTTTTGATGGTGTCTTACAGTCTCATGGTATCTCACAGTCTCATCATCTTGATATCTTACAGGATTAGTGAGACTGCATTCCATTTGTGATACTGGTTTGTGGCCTTGTTGCTATTAGCATCAATGGACTCTGGTTTTCTCTCAGGAGAATAGAAATTTTCTCACGTCCAAGGGTGGAGTTATGTTGCTATGAATAGTAAAGCCTGATCTATACTTAGGTGAACTGATGCTTATTGAAAACTGAAGAGAAGCAGATGGAAAAAAGCATAAAAATCAGAATTTGCAGCAACAGATAATACCTAATTTACCACAGATTAAATTGCTAAACTGTGGCGTGTACTAGAAATGTGAACTCAATTATATTAATTTTTAGGTATGTTATTTTGCCCTACATTTCTGTATACATAAATGGTATGGAATTAATAGAGCCTAGCATTGCCTAAACAAGGTGACTAGACAGTGTGGTCCTGGTGAGTGAAAAACTGTTGTTCTTCTAGCAGCTTGTTACACAAGGAGCTATCTTGATGCCCAAGGTGTGTATCTAAATACTGCTTGTATTTTTCATTTGTCTGGCCCACTGGGACCAGCTATAGGGTGAACAAAATGTTGTCCTAGCATAGTCATGATTTTCCATTACCTTGACAGTCGTCTTTCATGTTATCCTCTTAGCCTGTAATGCCGGAAAAAGTAACCTTATAGCAGGAAACAGATGACCAAACTGAACTAAGGTCCTATGTGTGTTGAAAGTTAGTCATCTGTGTGGACATGTATCCTTATTTTTGGTTTTTTATTTTTGTCTTGTGTTATTTATCTGCTTCCTCAGCCATATTTCAAGAGGTCTTAGTATTGCCATATTTAGGTAGGAGTAGTAATAAACAAGGGACATTCCTAGTGGGTTCTTTGTGCCCCCTAATTTTTATGTGGCTTGATCTTAACAAAAAAATTCAAACATTAGTATTAGTCTGATAAAGCCATCTTTTGATTTTTGTTTTTAATGAAAACTACGGGAGTGGTCAAAATTCCTCAAAGATAATCCTTAGACAGACACACATAAAATGATTTGCTCACAGGGCAGCCATAAATTTGAGACCGATGTTTTCTGTTTCTCACTATTGCTAGACTTTTAGCTACTTGGTGGATGGAATGACAGTAAGCAGAAATGTCTTTTGAAATAGCTGTATTCCTTGCTGACATGCTATGCCAGGTATTCTCATTGAAAAGAGCATTTCCAGAAAGCCTTCATGGTCAAGTAAGTTTGATCTGAAGTAACCTGCAATGAAATGGCACTCAGCTGATTTTCTAATAGGCTTAAACTGATGTTAGTTTGGCTCTACCTCATCAGCTGTGGCTATTTTCTCTTAAAATTTTGGTTTAGGGTTAGAAATGAACCCTGTCAATGAATGTCTAGATATCGTGTTTAGAAAGTACTGATCTAGAAAAGCATTGCTAGCACAAGGTAACTGAAGACTTGAAGCATTGGTTTCAGTCTTGATGCATCGTTGCCAGCAGAAGGAAAAGCACATTTTCCTTTAAGCCTAATCAAGTACTACTTTCAGTGCTTTTGCCTGGAACCATTTACCTGTCATGACAAATTCCTCGTGTGTAATCTCAGTCTAAGTTCCTGTGGTTTTATTGCCATTTTTTAAACAAAATTGGAACCTAGGTATCATACATTTGCCTGTCTACATGTCTAGTGTTGCTTACATGGCTCTAATAAAATGAAGAAAACCTCTGAACTTTCCATGCTCCGACTTGCACTTAAACTACCTGGCTATCAAGGTTTCAGTTCCGTAGCTTGTGCTTAGCAGGTTTCAGCTTACTACAACTACTGTTGAAAGAAATTCAGTTTTGTAAGTCAATAATATATTAAGATTCTATAAAAAGAGTAAAACTGAAAGCAAATTAATTTCCTTTGCTTGTAGCTTTAATCAGAAATTACATGAGTAATGAAGTACCTTTCTCTGCAATCTTCTCAAAGTGAATTCAAGAAAATACCTGAATTTTCAAAATAGGTTAGGGTGTTGAGGATAGTTTTATAATAAACCACTTAGGTCAATTAAAATAATAAATGATGAGGAGTTAACATTATCCCAGTATTAACCTCTAAAAAGATGATCAGCAGGTACATTTCCCCCCATTTTCTATCTCACTTGCAGGACTTCAGGCCTGAAACGTGTTTCCCTGGACATGAATCCTGCAAAGCAAAACAGGAGTGAGCTTTGGATGGCTGCTGTCCCTGTCCCCACCACAGGCACGTGTCATGCCTTGGCAACGTGATGAACTTGCACTCTTGTTTTTCCCCTTGGTAATGTGGGAATAAGGTCACTCATTTTCTCTTAGAAAACACAGACTCTAAGTATTCATGCGCTCAGTTGGAAAGAGTTCTCTGAAAGCCATGAGATTATTTGATCCATAATAGGGTTTCTTCCCAACTTTGAATACCTGAAATTCTTGCTGTAGTAATTTTGGCCCTTTTCCTTATTTTGCCCTACCAGGTGTGCTGTCTATACACTAATTCCTGCTGCTTCCAACACAAAGGGGCAAAATAACTAATTTTTTATGTCAGACACGGCTATGGAAAATAAAAACCATATGTGCCTCATGACTGAGGCTCAGCTAAAGTTAGTGCATTGTCTTTGCGCTGCAGC
>VZTI01002082.1:49499-106428 GCA_013397865.1 Struthidea cinerea | reverse complement strand
GGGAAAGTTCTGTGTCACCTGCTCCATGGCGGGGGGGTTGGACTGGGCGATCTCTGGATTCTGGGATTCTGGGACTCTGTGATCAGTTTGAAGCTGTGTTATGGGTTCCACAACCAGGAAGCAAGATGGGATTGAATATTCAAACCCCAGGGGCTCCTTCCCAAGGCCTGGTGAAGTGAGCAGCTTTCCAAAAGCCATGGCAGCAGCAGGACAGGGGTTTTTCCCCTGCAGCCCAGGAGAGCTGCTGAGGGCACGGCAGGGTGAGCTTGCCCAGGATGCCACCTCTGTACTCTGACAGGAGCTCAGGCCCTGCAGCCCAGCACCACTCACCCGTGCTGTCCTCGTACACCACGGTGACGATTTTCCAGTTGTAGTAGAGCACGAGGTCCAGCACGGCCCTGCTGATGGCGGCGTAGTCGGGGTACAGGTTGATGTAGAAGGCGTCCCTGTTGTCCACGGTGGGGTGCTTCCAGCGGGTCTGGATGTGCGGCACCTCCAGGGCGTTGCAGATGGACTGCACGGCGCTGACCGACGAGCTGTGCGCCGGCCCAAAGAGCGCGGCCACGCCCAGGGCCAGCTGGTCACAGGCTGAGGGGACAAGAAGCTCTTAGCTGGCAACAGCAAGGGACCTGTGGGATGCTCACTGAGAGCTTTTATCCTCCATCCATCCCCGTCATTTCAAAGAGAGAACGGGGCACGGCATTGCCTCAGACCCACTGAGAGATGTGCCGGTGGTTCCTGAGGTGTTTAGAGGGGATTTGGAGGGTAAAGAGAGCGGCTGAGGGAGCTGGGAAAGGGGCTCAGCCTGGAGAAAAGGAGGCTCAGGGGGGACCTTGTGGCTCTGCACAACTCCCTGACAGGAGGGGGCAGCCGGGGGGGGTCGGGCTCTGCTCCCAGGGAACAGGGACAGGAGGAGAGGGAACGGCCTCAGGCTGGGCCAGGGCAGGCTCAGGGTGGGCAGCAGCAGGAATTTCTCCTGTGCCCATCCCTGGAGGTGCCCAAGGAAGGGCTGGAGGTGGCACTCAGAGCTCTGGGCTGGGGACAAGGTGGGGATGGGGCACAGCTTGGCCTCAATGGGCTCAGAGACCGTTTCCAGCCTCAGTGATTCTGGTTTGATTGAGGTTCTGCAAAGGGCTTTACTGATCAGCATTATAGCCTAGACCCTGCTTGCTACAAGTAAAACCTTCTCTGCTCGTTACCTTGCAGACCATGTGGATTCCTGAACTGCCTTTCTCAGAGCACCTTTATCCTGGAGGAGCCAGGAGCCCTGTGGCTGCCAAAGGAACGTCACAGCAATGAGGTTCCGTGGCAGAGCGTCATGGAAATAGGTCCCTGGATGCCCCCGGGACTGGCACCTTGCTACCTGCGTGAGCTGCTCTAATTCCAGGCTGCTGCAGGAACACGAGCAGCAAAGGGCACCACGACTCACTGCTCTCCATAATCTGTGTTTACAGAGCAGGCAGTAAAGCCAAAAGCCCTCAGCAGCAGCACAGGGAAATAAAGAACTGACACACACTGACGTTTTTATACCCCTCCAAATCAGCCAAATACATCAGCAAAGGTTTCCTTCTCCTTGTGCCCATATCTCAGCCCGAAGAACCCTGCCTGGAGCTGTCTTTGCATTTTTCTTTCTCTCCCGTGTCTTTGCAGGCTGACAGACAGGAGATGAAGTAATATCAGTTATTTCGGTCCATTGGTAAAATTTACTGCCAATGTTTTTAACAAGGCTCCCGGCGGGGACAAAGCCCGGCACTGAGCTGCAGTGCTGCTCTCTTTGTGAGGCTGGGAAATTACTGGGAAAACAGAAATTGCTCTGATTGAGTGAAATATTAAATACACCAACTTCCACAATCAGCTGAGATTCTTTAAATGCGTATTTAGCTCCCTGACTGTAACAGAATATGACTGAAAATCAATTATTTTCTGTTTCCGTTCTACAAATGAGCGTTTTACAGGCAGCACAAAGCGCACAGGCTTTCCAGGTTTAATTCACAAGCCTTTCTAAAGGATCACAGGTTTTAACGTGCAAATTGCATAAATAACTTCAATAATTTATGGTGAGAAGAAATTACTGCTGTCTGTGTGAGTTTCTTGCATGTAGATTGACAACTTCCTACACCTTAAATGGAGAAGGAACTTTGACAACAGTCACAGAAGAGATTCTCACTCTACGGGGAATCTAAACTACTGTATCAGCCTGGATTATAAGGGACGATAAATCCACCACACTTGAGATTCGGTAGCATATAGCTCCAGCATATACATGACAACTGAAAAAGAACGCAATAAATGCAATTTAAAGCTCTTTTTGATGTTCTTTGAAAGCATTCTCCTTTTCCCCACTCTTACTAAGAAGCTGAAGTACCAGAGGAAAATCTGGTAGTGCAGATGTTTGAAAGGTGACAGCTCACCAGCTTGAGTTCTAAAGGGAGGCATCTTTATTTTCCAGCCTTTTAGCAAATCCAGTTCCAGGAACTGGGCTGCTCTTTATAACCTTTTATCAAACTTCAGGCTTGCCTCCTAGAGGCCAAGGAACACATGGGGGTTAAGGAAAGTTGTGACTTTTTCCCCCTCTCAGTTTTGGCCTGCAAGTCAATTAGAAGGGAGTAAACTGGGCCATAATTTTCCTTCTCAGGAAAAAAAAAGAAGAGGCAAAAAATTACAAACTTGACCACTGCAATTCTTAGAGTTTCTCTTATAACAGAGAAACTTATTCCTGTCTCCAGGCCACTGAGCATTTACATTTCAGGGCAGGGAGGCTACTGGCCTCTGGTCTTTAAAGTGCAGTGGAAATAATTTACCAATAATGGGTATCTGTGCTAATTATGGGTTGTGACATCCCACTGTGCTTCCTGTGAGTCCGTGATCATTTTTTTCTGCAGAATTCCAGGTGGCAAATCTAGGTTTTGGAAAGAAAAATGGCTTGGACTTGCCACCTGCCATCTGTGGCTCTTAGCATGCAGACAGGACGTAGGGGTTTATTCAGAAAGCACAGGGCAGGCCCAAGCCCAGCTTGATTCTTGCTTCAAACACCTTGGAAAGATTAATTTTGTGTTCCTGTTGGCGCACACGATACAAGCAGAGCAGAAAAGGAGATCAGGTATAGAGTACAAGCCACGTATGTAACGGACACAGTAATTGAGATAATTACCTCTTCTCGAGGCTTCAAAGCTATCGAAAAGGTTAATTCTCTGGATGTCATAGGTTAATGTGGTATTAGGCATCAGTGTTCTGTTTCTGTTAATGTTGGTGACAGCAAACTTGAAAGCCAATTCTTCAATATTAACAGGTTCATTTTCCACAGTTTCGAATATCCCTCCTGTTGGAACAGAGATAAATGAGAAGGATTATTCACCTCTTAATCGCCGCCCATAAAGAGAGAAAAATAAATCACGAGCAATAGTTTCTGAGCCTTCATCAAGGCAAACCCGATGGCTCTTCAAAGCACTACAGCAAGAGCACAGTGGGTCATTAGCTTTTATCTGCAGTGGCACTGGGGTTAACTCAGTGTTATGAATGGCACTCCACAAACATCTGGGGACGCCGACGCGTGTTTATTATCCAGCCTTTTCAGAGGAACACTTTAAATGCATCTGAAAGCTTCTATCCAGCTCCTTTCTAATGAAAGTAGGGATGGGCATGGGTCTTGTTCCCCCTGCTCCAGTCTAATCTACATTTGGAGATGAAACTTGTACGTGTGGATGTGTTCTGAAGCGTTTCTGCACGTCCTGGCAGCACAAGATCCGCTGAGGAGTTTGAGAGCACACGGGCTGAGAGCCTCCCCTCGAGCTCTGTGTTTCCTCTGCTTTGTCATAAACCCCAGGCGGGGCTCTTGGTCATTCCTCAATTTGCTCAGGGGCAGCAGAATCGTTTTGCTTTGCAAAAGAGCACTGTAAATAACCAAACCAACCCGAATTTTGGAAGCATAATGAACTTCCCTGGAGTGTATCCTGGAATGGGGAAGGTGTCTCAAGGCCACAGCCTGTCCCAGCACTTTGGGATGTCTGCTCCCTACAGCCTCTAGAGACCTTATTATGCCAGCAGCACATTCCCACTGTCCAGGGGCACTGGGATTTGAGGAATGCACAGCAAACACAGCTAATTAAAAAAAAAATAGCTCCTCTAAACAGCAATCTCCAGCTTCAGTGCTTGATTTTGCAAGTATAATTTACTCATTTAGTGCAAGTCACTAGAGAATACTTTGGATTTCTCACTTACGTATTTCCCCATTTCCCCAAGTGAAATTTGAGGCCCCTCTCTTTGTAATTTCTGGGCATCTGAATGTATTCAGCTCATGAGCTGCAATTCCTGCAGTTTTGATGTCACCCATGTAGGAACAGTGCAGTCATTCGCTGACCATCAGAAATGGGAACACGCTGGAATTAAAACCTGGTTTGAATTTTAATCCAGCAATGAAAACCCTGGACTTTACCAACCCCAGCCTGGTAATGTTATCCCTGGCTCCTCTGGAATAAACAGCCTTATTTTATCTCTTGAACGCCCATAGAGCAATGCCTTGACGTGGCTTAAACCATCTGCCAACTTCAGCAATTTTCTTCTTCACTCCATGGATTTCTCATGCAAAATGTGCAGGTATCAGAACCTTAGAGACTTCTTCCCTCTCCCTCAGAAAACATCCAAGTGATTACAAAGGAGTGTGATACACAAAAACAGCCCCCAAAAAAGCCTAAGTGCAGGATTTGGAACCAAAGCATCGAGTGGAATGCTGAAAGCCAGCAGGAGTTTCCAGAGCTGCAAACTCCAGGTCACCTGAAGGGAAAAAATCTATAGCCTGTCCTTTCAGCTCCAGTCCTGTAATTCCTCATCCCAGTGATGATCCCAGCAAGCTTAGCAGTTAAATTCAATTCTCTTTCCCTCATTTCACCCGAGGAAGACAATTCTTCTCAGTCAGCTGCAGTGCCAGCCTGGCCTTGGGCCAGAAAGTCCCACTGCTGAGTTTTCCTGGAATCCCTACGGGAAGCAGCAGAGCATTGCTCCATCAGGGAGGGTGGATGTCACGGGTACAAGGGATAGCCTGAGATAACCTGGAAATAAGGGTGTCCACAATCCCTCCCCACTTCCAGTAGGATCAGTATTTTGCCATTCGATCTTGGCAAGAAATCCCCTCCACCTCAGAAATTATTGCTGTGCATTCCATCACTTTCTGCTTTTTTTTTTTATTAATTAAAACGACTTCATCCGACCGCCCTTGAGGCAACCTTCATACCTGGGTGTACACAAGCACTTCCTCATTCTAGGTCCAGAACTATTTCCAGCCCTCTAATCAGCTGCCTATTAAATGAAGATTAATTTTAATTGCTGTATAACCAGGAACTATTTATACTTCATTTGCAGAATTCCACAGGATTTTTCCTTTTGGAAAAGAGTAGAAGCTCACTGGGCAGCAGGAGGGTGGGGAGGGAAAGGAGGAGTGATGGAAAGAGGGGAAGATTTGCGTGGAGGCGTTTTCTGAGCAAACTTATCAGAACTCTGTACTACCAGCACACATCCAGGTTCCTTTTGCACACATTAACGGAGCAGGAAAGCACTCACAGGAACTCTGATTGCAGGCTTGATTTGCTGGTGAGATACCCTGGATGAAATATGGAATCCCAGACTGGTTTGGGTTGGAAGGGGCCTTAAAGTTTACCTCGCTGCACCCTCTGCCATGGACAAGGCCCATGAGGGAGTTTACGGAGGCAGAAATTCCTTACTGTGCCTGAGCTGGGGAATATTGCATTAAAGAGGCTGGGACTGCACCTATTTGTGCTTGATTCTTCTGTTCAGGCCTCTTTGTGTAAAAAGGAGTTGAATTACTCAATAAATCTGCATCACAAACAAGCTGTGCTGTAGCATTTTCATCCATACACCCCTAATAAAATCCAGCAATTCCATAAACAGTCTCTTCTCCTTCTTCTGCTGGTGACTGACAGCCAAGCTCAGAATTTATTGTAAAGTCCAGGTTAAAGGAAAAATGGCAGAGTAAGTGACAAGTTTGATGAAGAAGCAGTTTGCCAGATGATTCATTTAAATAAAGTAATTACTTTATTTAAAGTATTACCACAGCATTATACAAGGGAAGGAAGGGAGGGAGGGAAGAAGGAAGGAAGGAAGGAAGGAAGGAAGGAAGGAGGGAAGGAAGGAAAGAAGGNAGGAAGGAAGGAAGGAAGGAAGGAAGGAAGGAAGGAAGGAAGGAAGGAAGGAATCTATGTTAAGATATAAATAATGTTCCAGGAATGAAGCTGTTACTGCTGAGCATGAAAACAAGCACTGGCTTTCATGTTGGGCTGCTGGTAGCACTTAGGTGGGAAAAATTGTAAATTTTGGAGTCCTCCCAGTTCCCTCCTTCCTCAGTCAGAGAGTGAATCCTCCACAGCAAACCGAAGGCTGCTGAGTCCTGGCAGACCTGACTTTTCACTTGCAGCACTTCATTTGTAACGTGATTTCCTCAAGGATGAAGGAAAAAACCAAACTCTGCCCCTCCTTGGAATTTAGCAGTGGAAGGTAAGAGGGAATGACAGCTTGGGTGCAGCTGCTCTGCCAAAGGGGGCTGCGCCACGGGAGTGAGTCAAAGCGACAGACGGGGCAGAGCATCAGCTCCATTCACTCTCTGAGCACAAACTCACCCCACAGCAAGGAAAATGTCACAACCACACAGCACACTTCAGCAGGCACACCTGGAAAAGCTCCTCCAGCCCTCCCAGGCAAGCACACATTTCCATTTCAAGGGGTCAGCAGGGACTGAGGGAGTTTCAGTAAAGGTCAGGGCTGAATCCATTCCCAGAGGGGGATATTACAGTTTATGACTCTTTCTAGTTGAGGATAAACCCCTGTTTCTACATGACTGATACCCAGATTTCCTGTCCTGGCTCAAAGGAGGAATTTTCCCAGGCTGAGTGTCAGCTGGAAAGCTGCTGGGACACAGGATAACACATGGAATAAGCGATGTGGAAGCACAGGGACTGTGGGATGCTGCTCCATCCCTGAGCTGGGAGCCACTGACAGCTCCCAAAGGCAGCCCAGGGCCACCACAGGCAGGGGATGTGCTAGCAGGGCTTCCAGAAACATCTGAACTTCCAATTCCTGTGGGGATTTCTGCTCGGAGAAGCCTCCCCTCCTTTCCACAGGGAACCCTAGGAGGTGCAGGAGAGCTCATTAAAAGCACCTGTCAGTCACTGAAGGGAAAGAAGAGCTAAAATCCTGATGACGGTGAGCTCTGTGCTGCTGCTTTCCCCAAAGAGAAGCTGTTGCTGCTGCCAGGTTGATGTAGGGGATTCATGAAGCCAAACTGACACACGGTTTGCCCTTGGGCTCTCTGCCAGGGATGTGGATTCCATGGGGGTCTGGATCACACACACTCAGTGGGGCTGAAGGCTCAGAAAGGAGCAGGGCACAGCAGAACAGTGCTGAGGAGGATTATTTCCTCCAAATAATTCCCTCTAACAGAGTTCCACTTGGACTGAAGGCACCTGCTGCTGGGAACCCCCTCCAAGCACATTTTCCCATCCTTATCTCTTAGCAAAGGACAGGTTCTCCTGTGCCACGCGGTGTCCAGCGGGGAGCCAGTACCTGTGCACTCACCACACTCATCTCCCCAGAGGAGAATCAAAGAAGTTACTGCTCACAGTTAGCAGCATCTTCCTTTGAAAAGTGACCTCTCTGGCGGTGTAAGGTTATCCAGAAACTGGCTGTTGCCTCTCACTTAGACAGGACCCAGACACGGCTCTGTTATGTGGATGTGCGTTAAGAGTTTCTCAGGAAGAACGGTGAACAACCCCCGTCCTGTCACGAGCAGTAATTGCAATTTGCGTTTGCACGTCCTGCAGCCTGCAGCGGGTTTGCTCCCCGAGGTCCTCATGGAACGGGGGCCGTGTCTGGCTGGCAGAACCCACCCTGAGCCCATCAGCATTCTGTGCGTGGGCGGGCTGAGCCTGCAGCAGCCCTCGGAGTGAGGAGCTATTATCATCCTCATTTTACACACAGCGGAGCTGGGAGCCGCGTTCCCACCACCATTCCCTCTCCAATCTGCTCAAAAGCTGCTTTGGAAGCCTTCCATGCATTGTGCTCTGCTCCAGCCTCTTCCCACCCTCTCCAACCCCCGGCCCTACCTTGGCACCCATCATCCCTGCATTGGCCAGCCTGGGTCCTGGCCAGCCTGCCCCCAGCTCTTCTCCTCAGTGCTCCATCCTGCCAGATGTCACTGCCATGCCCTGCCTCTGCCAGCTCCGGGATCACTCCCCCTCTGTAACTCAGCACCCATCTGGGGGCTCCTGCTTTTAGGGTGCACTCAAACAAAACTCCAAGCCCCTGCCCTTGCCCTTCCCGCACTTTCCCCTCCTTGTTCTCAGCCATCAGAATCTCAAAGAAAAGATGGTGAGCACGGAAAGGCGAATACCCCACTCTGGAACCCCCCTGCATTTCTGCCTCCCTCACCCCATGTCTGCAGCTATTTGCTCCCTGTCTCTGTACATTGAAAGCTTCCCAAGACTATAAGAAATTTTCAGCCAAACAGAATAAATTTTTACATGTAATAAATGCAGGGCTGGCTCTGGGGTTGGGGTGATGGTTTAATTCTCAGTCACCTCTGACTCAGGGCTAATGGTTTAATTCTCCTTTCTGTGGCTGTGGGGAGCTGAAACCTGGGACAGGCTCAGGACTCAAACCCTGACCAAGGGAGGGGATGAGCCCCAAGTGTCAAACTCAGCAAATGGGATTTTTTTAAGAAGGCTAGGCTTGTTTATAGCAAGGTCACTGCCTATTTGTCAAGTTGGGTATCTCCTCTGTTCCAAACTGCCTATCCAAAATCCAGCTCCGTGTTCCAGATGTGGTTTTATTCCAGCTGCTTTTGTGAAGGTTTTGCTCCCAGCTGTAACGAGGCTGCTCAAAATGTGCTTGATTTTTTGCTGAACTCTCAGGAGGACTCGGCCTTTCTGCCCTTTTCGTGCAGCATGGCTGGTGCTTAACAACCAGTGATGAAGCTGCTACAGATCCCACTCTGGCTCTGCGGCTGCCCGAGGGCTGCAGCCCCTCACGAGGGGTCTGAACCCATCACCCAGCACAGAGGACAGAAAAAAGGGCTCAATAAAAATGGTACAGCATTTCTCCACCCAAAACATCCCCTGTGAGAGCCAGGGCAGCTTTTTATAATTAACTGCACTCCAGAAAGGTGCATTCAGCCCTGACTTGATCCTTTGGAAAGCAGAGGGATAAAAATACTTGTGTATATGTAGAGATAGAGAAAGTTGAGCTTATTAAGATACAAGGATCTGCCTTTTCCAATGGGAATTATTTCACTTCAGCTCACAAGTGGAGATACTTCCCCAAGGCACAATTGGCATGATTCATGTTCCAGAATTTCTAACTAATGAACCTTTACCTTTTTATTAACAGGGGAAAAATCTGGTTGACCTGATTTAGGTATCTCTTGCAACACCAGGCAGGAACTCAAGCATCATTTTTGAGGTGCAAGCTCTCAATTTGATAAAAGTTTTAAAACTGTGTCCTTGCTCCTTTATTTTTTATATTTCCCTCCGCCTGCACTGTGTCACGGCTTGTGGGCTGTTCCAAACACTACTCCCGATTCCAGCAGGGTTTGATCAAATTCCCTCACGGCTGAGCATTCCTCCCACCATGCTGTAACAACTTAAATAGTCCCACTGGAAAAGAAACTTACTTTCTC
The DNA here is from genome assembly GCA_013397865.1 of Struthidea cinerea. Taxonomy (NCBI): domain Eukaryota; kingdom Metazoa; phylum Chordata; class Aves; order Passeriformes; family Corcoracidae; genus Struthidea; species Struthidea cinerea. Next base: position 96,749 of record VZTI01002082.1, on the reverse strand, counting down.
CTGTCTTTTTAAATCTTTCAGAGCCCTGCTCCACAGATCTGCTTTTCCTCAGTGTCTGAGTCAGAGGATTTCCCTCTGAGACACCCAGACATCCCGACACGTTAATTGCTGATCATGGGCAGGACCACAGGGTGCTGCTGGAAATGGAGAGTCAACAGGAAAGCAGAGAGGAAGGAACAATCACAGGGAAAAAAAAATCAATGCTTATATTGAGGAGTAAAGGAAGGGGAAAAGAATTTGACAGAAATAAAACGCAGAGGAGGAGAGTGGAAAACAAGCTGGCGGGATGAAGACCAACAGACTGATGGCACTGAGCTGCAGGCATTGCTGGAGTTTTTATTCACTGCTTTTATCTGAGTCCATTTATCAAATGTATTCAATCACTTACAAATACAGTGAGAATTTCTGGCAGATTGTACCTTACACTTGAGGAAAGCTCAAACCAAACAAAGCCTTCGAGCCCCCACCTCAAACAGCAGCGAGGACAATAGAATTCAGAGGGGTTTTGCCGCCTGATTTGACCCAGGCACCTGGTTTAACCAGGAGGATATCTGTGCAAAAAGTGCTTCACGCTGTCCTTTGCTGCAAGAGGTGACACTCACAGAAAGCAGCAATAAATACAGGGTTTCCTGCACTCTGACAGCAGATGACCCTGAGAAACAGACACATCCACTCGACTGAGCCCTGGGAAGTTACTCCAGAGAGGAGCCCTGAGGGGAGAGAAGATGGCCCCGCTGCAGAGCAGTTGTGAGATTCATTTGCAGAGGAACTGCTTCAGGATGAGCCGTCTTTCTCCAGCTGTTAGCCAGGAATAGAAAGACATTTCAAATTCCAAGACAATGCTTTGAAATGAGCGCTATTTAGCAAACAGCGTTTTTGTGCATAAATGTCGGGGTTATATCTTTAAAAATGACACAGTCTGTCTTTCCCTGAGTGCCCATTAAGCACTATTATCTCTAAGATGCTTAGGAACATAAGGTCCTTATTAAAGCTGAAGAAATCCGAGTTTATCCTGAAAAAGCATGGATAAAACCAGATCACAGACTGTCCCAAAGTACATCCCTTCCAGAGAAGAGGTGCTGGACGGAGGTTAAAGTTGGCAGGGGGGACATTTTAAGATCTACCTTCAGTCTTTGGCTGTTCTCTTTCGCAATTCCAGCTGCTGCGGTTGCCCTGAAGGCAGAGCTGCCTGTCCAGCCAGGAGTGATGGATGTGGGGAAGCGTGGAAGCCCCAGAACTGCAGCAGATCCCCCCATTTGGAACCTGCTGGGCACACTTTGCACTTTGAACCGTGCAAAAAATCGTGTCCTGATCAAGGGTTAAAGCATTAAGGATCCCAAACGACAGCAGCTCCTGCTGTCACACCCTCTGCACGAGGCCATGGGGAATTTTGGCTCTGCCTTCCATCCCAAATGCAACAGTTGCTGATGACAGATTTCTCTGAGGCTGGAGTTGCTCCTCTCACGCTGGAGAAAAGGCTTAAAATCATTCAGCTAAACTGGAGAGGACTTTGCCTGTGATTGTCCCCATCCTTCCTTCTCCCCAGATCATGCCAGGCCTGGCATTAAGGAGGGATAAACCTGACATTTAAAAATAAAAACTGCAGAAAGACGTAAGTGATCTGATTGATTTTCATTACAAGAAATAAATTCCCTTTTTTAGCTTCTCTTGGCACAGAGGAAGGAGATAAACCCAAATGTTACTGGGTTTCCCAGTGGATCCATGGTTTTGATTCTCCTGAAGCTCCAGACACACATTTGGGGTGGGACACTCCATGGTTTGGGGGACATGAGGAAACTTGCAGGTTTTGCTCAGGATTTCCTTTGAACCTTACAGCAGCATGTTGTCCCATGCGGCTGCATTGTTCTGCCTCCCTTTGACTGGCATTCATGCAGTTTCATCCTTAAATCCTCAGGTATCAGGAAGGAACACAGAGAAAATGGGCTGCCACTTTCCTAAGCAGGGCATTATTTATCTTGCAGCCTCAGCAGCAGCTTTTTTTAAGAAAACCAAGGTACATTTTCAGTCCTGGGAAGTGTAATGTCTGAGGAGCTCGGCTGAGATGATGCTCTTAAGGGTGGGGGGGTGGAGATTTTGCCACAGATCCACTCTTAGGAGGAATGTTTAATCAGCACCTGTGCTTTGAGCTGCCACATTTCCTCATAGTAATGATCTTGAAAAGACACTTACTGGAGGTGCCTGCAGTTTAAAGCTTTCTTGGTAATTATCAATCTGGAACATTTCTGTTCCTCAATCTACTGAGGGCCATTTGAGTCTGAAAAATGTCTTATTCACTGTCTACATTTGCAAATATTAAAGCACCAAGTGTAAACAAAACACGGCTGCACCTGATGACAACTTTACATCAAGTGCTAAATTATACAACTCCAAGAGAAATAAGGAACGGGAACCCAAACAACTCGAGGAACACTTCCTTCTTGTAGTGCTTCCCTCAAAAAAGAACTCAGAATCAGAGAATCCCCGACTGGTTTGGGTTGCAGGGACCCAGTTCATCCCATTCCACCCCTGCCATGGGCAGGGACACCTTCCACTGTCCCAGGCTGCTCCCAGTCCCAGTGTCCAGCCTGGCCTTGGGCACTGCCAGGGATCCAGGGGCAGCCACAGCTGCTCTGGGCACCCTGTGCCAGGGCCCTGAGAGGCTCCTGCTCAGATCACTCAGGAGAGCTGTAAAAAGGGGGACCTTTTAGCACTTTCATGCTGTGCAGGCAAATTTGGGGAAGCCTGAGGCAGCAATGTTACATCCACATAAATCCCAACGACGACGAGATGTTGGACATTTGCACCCTGTGTGTACACAGAAATGTCCCTCGCCAGGAATCACACTCAGGTTGAGACATTCCACTACAACAGCTTCACTGGCAACAGCTTCGTCAGGAATTATTGGCACTAATTAGGGATGGTAGTTATAGTTGTTACATTTATTGTGTTAAAGGTATTCTTAGTTGTAATTATTGCACTTATTGATAGGGAAGTTTGATATGCACTTTGGAAAAAAAAAATGGCTGGAAAATTCGATCCTGGATAATTTTACCGAGGGGTCAACACTGTATTTAAACAATTAATTAAAAAATTAAATAAAGAAAAAGACAATTATCTGAAAAACTGGATGCAACATTTCCAGGCTCCACGAGGTGAATATCTGAGTTACTAAATGGTTACTCATATTTTTAAAATATGAAAGCTGGGCATAAATATTATGGGGTTTTTTTAGCCTCATAGCTTCATTGTAAGAAAGACATTTCCATCAAAAGTCTGTGAAATAACCTTGCCATGAAGAGGAAACTGTAATTAGTACAGTGTGTAAAGATGGCTTCAATTCAATTAAGGATTTCCATAATTGATGAAACAAATGATGGCCAATGTGTTACCACCAATCTCCTGACTGAACAGCTTAAACTTCAAAATAAAATTAAAAATTCAGCTGAAGGAGACACTTGATATTTTTCCTTGCTTAGTTTTCCTGTGTGTGTGAGCCAGATTTCCCACTCAGGGTATTCCACGATCCTGTGATTCCACATTTGATAAGGTTTATACTTTTGGGGAACTGGATTTTAAGTCTGTTCAAAGAGGCACCGAGGCCAATCTTCCCCTGAAAATCAACCCCACATGCACATTTTTAGCATTATTGTAGAGGCTCCCATAAATCCAGAGCCAAGCAGGAAGCACAGAGAACACAGAGCTGTCTCTGGTTATTATTTCCCCTAACATGTAAGACGTGTTTGTTTGTTTCTAAAAAACCAGGTCCAGTTTTAAACCCCAAACCCAGCAATGCTGCTCCTCACCAGGCTGCCAGCAACTCACATCCACCCTGAAAGCTGGGCCACAGCCAGGCAGAACTGACTGGGCTCACTTTGGAGGCAAGGGCATGAAATTCAGCTGTTTGTGTATGCTGGGAGCTCACTGTAGCTCCCCCGATGCTCCTGCCTGCCCTGGAACTTCCTGAAATCCTAGAGCAGCAATGAACCCTGGCCAGGGAGCTCAGACAAGAGGGGGATGCTCCTGTGGGAGCTCGTTGCACAGTTGCGTGTCACAGCAGACACAGGCAGAATTCTGTGCGCTCGGCGACAACACCAGCCCTGCTCTCACTCTCTCTGTGTTTTCTGAGACACAGAACGCTGAAAAATGGTCAGATCAACCAGGGCAATACATTCCCCATGTAAATGAAATGCTGTGTACACGACTCTTTGGGTGATTATGGCTCACTACATGACATATGTCTAATGATTTAGATTGGCTGCTGTTGAGGGGGATTTAATTTAAGGCACTTACAGCATTGGGCTCAAATTATTTGCGAGAGTTGATTGAAGCTTATGTTTTACCCTGCAGCTTGTGCTCAGCTGAGGATCATCCGCTGCCTACATTCCATCTATCTCCTGCAGGATCTCAGCTGTGGGCTCCTGCCACACTTTTATGTCTCCATACAATTGTTCAACCACTTCCCAGAGCAATCAGGACCTGCTGTAAAATCAGATGCCGGAACAAAACCGCCCAATCCTGGTATTTGATTTTTTTATTTATTTAATCATAATGTCTTCAATTTTTAAAGCCACCTTGGCAACAGGTTTTGGATATCTGGTTCCCATGAGACTTAGGAAGAACTGGCCATCCCACCTCGTAAGAAGCTTTTCAGCTCTCCATTTCTCTGTCTCTCAGTGCTCATCAATAAGCTGCTGATTGAAGGAACCTGTGGATTCAGAAATTTGGTGGCAGCCTCAGCTTGGTGTGAGGCTGCAGCTGCCAGGGCCCCTCCCTGGGCTGTCACATCCCGTGACAAACCCCACCCCGCGGTGTCCAGCAGCCATAAAAGCCCTGCAGCCCCCAGGCCCCCCGTCCCTGGCTGGAATGCCGTGGGAGGGGGGTGCACAGCTCTCCCTGGAGCTGTCCGGGCATGCAGCTGTGGTTTGATCTGACATAGAAAGGTATTCCATGAGCTTCCCTGGCCCTTGGACTGGCCCCAGCACTCCCTGCTCTGGCCCTCGCTGACAGGAAGGCTGGGGAACAGGGACAGCAGGTGCAGGTCACTGACGGAGGGAGCGTGTCATTTCCCACAGCGCAGTGCCAGCTGCCTTGGAAAAGGCTGAGGGCCGCTGAAGCAGTGCTGGTTTCATTATCAGAGAATCCCAGGATCACTGAGGCTGGAAAATCCCTCCAGGACCACCGAGTCCAAGCTGTCCCTGATGCCCACCTTGTCCCCAGCCCAGAGCACTGAGTGCCACGTCCAGACCTTCCTTGGACACCTCCAGGGATGGGCACTCCAAACCTCCCAAGAACCCTTTTTCTTACAAACCCAGAGAGGAGATTTGCACTCCTGCCTAGCCCAGGAACGTTCTGGAAACGCTGTTTTTCCTGAGGGGAATGGAGCCAGCTTGAGCTCTCTGCAGCATCAAAAGCCTCTTGCTCAGTGAAACCTGCACAGAAAACCACCTGGGCTTTAAGGGAGCATTAAACAGAAATCAGCTAAATGGGTCTGAGAACAGAACAAACACTAAGCTTCTTTAAATAAAAGAGTTGGAACATGGGAGTGTGAAATCTCACACTTTTCTCTGTGTGGATATCTTGTAAAACTTCCTTCTGATTCTCCTCTGCTCCCTAATGATTATTACATCTGCCTTGCACAAAATATGGAGAATTTCCTGAGACAAACCTTCGCCTTCATATCCACTGCAGCAAATGCAATCTTTAAATACTACATTGTTCCAGAGGAGGGAAATGAGGGCACCCTTTAATTCACAGATGACACCAGCTGGGTGGGAGTGTTGATCTGCTGGAGGGCAGGAGGGCTCTGCAGAGGGATAGGTTGGATATCAGGGAAATTCCTTCCCCAAAAGTGTGAGCAGAGGTAGACTGAAGGTTTGTATTCTAGAAAAGGCAGTAAAAATACATTATTAGGCATTTAGAAATAATTTTTGTTCAATAAAGCTGCAGCAGGGAGCTGAGCTAGCTTATTAGAATAAGAAATTGCTGCTGGTCCTTAACACATTTTGATCAATGTGTGAGAACTGGCAAGAAATGAAGAGCAGCAGAAAATTAAAAAGATCATCAAAAATTTTCTGGCTGACAAACTCCTGTTGCCTCAATCAACTGTTTATTTGTGCATGTGTTTTCTGGTGAGCTCCTGGAGCATGACTGGGATCTTTCAAAGGGGTGGAGATCTCTAAAATCTCCTTTTGTGGCAACGAGGCCCCTTTTAAACAGCAAAGGGGCCCAGATGGCACGGATTGGACAAGTCTGGGGGGAAAACCAGCAGAAAAGCAAAGCAGCTGAGCTGCTAAGATAATCTGCAGCTTCTCATTAGTGCAGGAATTGCCACAGGACCCAGAGGCAGCAAACACTGCTGGACAAGCTTTTAGGAAAAGGTGCCCAGGAATGCTGTTGAGAATTCCCAGCTCCCCGGAAGACCAGTGGAAAGGAGAAATCACAAGGTGTGATTCGTAAAATGGCCGGTGAAAATGACCTGATGGGCAGCTTCCTTGTTCAAGGCATTTTTTTTTTTGAAATATTAATAAACAAACAAACAAAGAAATAAATAAATGAAAGAAATTAATCTCTTTCTCTGAAAGCCCCGTGTAATTTTCACCAATATTTTTAGTGTGGAGGTTGTGCATTTTTTACACCAGGATGTAAAAGCAAATTCCATGCTGCTCCTGCCCTGGAAGAAATGTTGCCACGTGCCCCACCTCAACCCAAATGAACCTGGGAAATTGTGACATGAACTTCACCCAGCCCTCCCCATGACATTCGTCAAATTAAAGATTAAAAACCAGGAGGGTTGTACAATAGCAATGCAAACATAAATTAATTCATTTTCTCCCTCTTTTGTTTCCCCCACTGAAAATGGAGGGATGTGAGAACCATCTGAAAACCAGTGGAATTTGCAAAAAAAAACAACAAAAAAAAATTGTTTTCCACATTTCAAACCTTTGGAATATTGCTGATGCAGCCTTCCAGCAAAGAGGAAAAGGACATGGGGAAACCAATGGTTTGTCCTTTTATTTAAAACACAGCATGGCCTGGGCTTGCTTTGATGTTCTAACAGTGAGCCTGTTTTCTCCTCAGCACATGGAATTATATTGTGGTGCTAGGATGAAAAAAAAGCTCAGCCAGAGGCTGTATGGCTCCATCCAGAGTGCCAAACACATTTCTGGTGTTTTCTTTTTTGCTTTTAGGGAACATTTTCTGCTGGTTTTCTTAACAACTCTTAGACATCACTGGTTTAATAAAATCATCTCGTGCTCTGAAACATTCGGGTAATGAATTGAGTGATGGAGCTGTCAGCTCTCTGCTGCTCAGCTGACCAGCCGTCACACCAAGGACTCTTTGGCAACTGGGAGATGTCGGGTTTGATGTTTAATTCCCTTATTTCATCAAAAGACTTCATTTGAAAAGAGTATTTGAATCATGCATGTGCTGGAGATGTTCCTTATATCTAAATCATCTGCGAGCAGCAACGGGGTTTTAAAGATTAAATCGCTTAAAGTTTTCTGTCTCGTTTTAAGCGTTAGGAGTCACTGTGCAGCTCCGGGAGGTGGGAAGGCAGGCAGAGGGACGAGCTCTGCTCCACAGCACCCAGCGGAAGAGTTTCATAAAAACAGAACCATTTTGGTGAAAACCTGGTCCTGAGGATCATACTGGAGCTCCGACCTGCTGCAAAGTGACAGTCAGAATTATCCTGAGCTCCCGAGTCCCCTCCAGCCTCAGCGATCCTGTGAACAGCCGGGGAGCTTTTCTGGGACAGAGCCCCACGGTTTGGGAAGGGGGGTTCCGGCTGAAATAATGCACATTCCATGGAATCATGGAATGGTCTGGGTGGGAAGGACCTTAAAGCTCATTCAATCCCCTGCCGTGGGCAGGGGGGACACCTTCTCTTTCTCTTTTCCCCCTCTTCCTTTTCATTTTCCTATTCATAGACCCACAGAGTGGTTTGGGCTGGAAGGGAATTTAAGATTCCCGAAGAATCCATAAGAAAAGACCTCCAAGAGTGCAGCCTTCCAGTGAATCCCCTGCCCTGAGGGTGTGAAATGCCGCATTTAGGACTGCCAGGAGGGCTGGGGAAGCTCCACGTGCTCTCCAGGGAATGTTCAGACTCCAGTGATGCTCACTGATGTCACCAGGGTAAGTGCTGTGGGTATCCAGTGCTGACACAAACAGCAAAAAGCCCTTTTGCCTCTGTACCACTGAAATCGCTTTTACACCCCGAGCTGGCCCGTACTGACCAACGCCCACGTGGATATAGGAAATGCCTTGGATTTGAGGATGCTTTACAACTTGCAAACTACCCAATCCCATATGCAATAAATTACTCAAGGCATTACGGCCCCAGTTTTCAGGATCAGCCTCTGTGCCTGCAAGTAATTACAGGGACAATTTCCAGCAACTAGGGGCAAGGGCAGTTTTTGCTGTGTAGATCTCTGCCTACCTGGTTATCCCACAAAAAGATGGTTCTGTGCAATAAAATGTTCCCAGAATAATCTGTCTCTGGCAAATCACTCCCATAAGAGCCTGAGTTGAAGTCTTCTCGAAAAAACCCCACCCAAAAAACAAAGTGAAGCAGTAATTATACAATTACTCTATCTCTTTTTAGCAACACAGTTTTAAAAATCTTAAAAATCTTTCTTTAAATACGTGCTTTATTGTTATAATAATTTCCCTGGGGTCTGCTGCACAGGCAAACTTATGGTGCATCACCTAAAAACGCCACTGTGGTGCCTTTGGTACACATAAAAAAGACAGATCTTCCTCAATGTTGTTCTGAAAAGTATTGTCATGTTCCAGCGTTTGGATTTACGAAGCATGGGCTATATGTATTATATGACTTTATTTTAAAGTAGCAGACTTACAAAAAGTAAACAGGGCCCCCATTAAGTAAAAAATAAAAGGAACACAACAACAAAGATAAAAGGTATTATGTTAAAGGAGGCAAAGCATCAGGGGTTTTATAAAGCTTAATTTCCACTCTTCTCCGTAGGCTTGGGACTGCTTACATCTAAATGTTGTGACTTATTCAGATTCACACCCCAGTCTGACGGAGGTTTTAAGGCACCTCCTCCCCAGCAATGCTGTTTAAAATGCAAAGGAGGCAGGAAATGCCGAAATGGGCTTTTCCCCAAGCCATGAAGCCATGGAAAGTCTTGTCAGGGCTGTTAACTCTCCTGGAGAAAAATAAAAGGGGGTTTTGCAAATGTAAATGATGCCATCCTTACCCAGCCAGGTGAGTAAATACGCAGCCAGTGAGACACTAAGGCAGCAGGAGGATGCTGCCTAATAAACCCTGAGGAGCTGAGATATTGCCTGCACTGAGTGCTGCAGCTTTCACTCAGGTGTAGAAAAGGTTCTCTGGGCGAAATCACTCTGTATTTTCTGACGCATCCCCTTTTCTGACCCATTCATAGCATCCAGGGCCCAGCTTCCTGGACTAATACGCTCAGGAAAACAAGATTTTTATCTCCTGCTGAGCTCCCAATCTGAAACTTGCCCCTGTCTTTTTTTAATTGGGTGACCTTTTATTTTCCCAGAGATGGTGGTAGCTACAGTGAAATTTAATGCAAGCACCACAGAGCTAATAAAGATACTGCAATATGGGTATCCACAAAATGGCACACACCATAAATATACCTCGGATTTCCCAGGAAAAGCTATCACAGGGCAGGATTTAGTGGATGCATTCAAGCTGTGATCTCCACTGAAATATCTGGAGTGGGACTCTGTTAACATTTTTCACCGTATCCTCCATTTCATACTACTGGAGAATGCCAGACAGGAGAAACTTCAATCAATAGAAAAATGTGTTTAAAAAGTAGGAATTCCATCCAAAAAGGAGAGGGAATGAATGTTTTATTCAAAGTATAGATATGAAAAAGAATCATTCAAAAGCACAGGCTAAACTTTGTTGAAAGTGAAGGTTCCAGAAAGCTCTCACTGACTGAGAACACCAGTCTCTGACAAATGGAAATATGGGCATCCAGGGAAGGTTCCAGGTCCTCCTGCAATGCTGCTGCTCTTGTGAGCAAGGTGAACATGTGCCAGGGTGGTCCAGAGGCACAGCTGCCGTCTCCTGAAGAAACTCTGACTGCCCCCGGAGGTGACTGACAGAGAATTTCTTTGGGCTTTTGATGGCTATGAGCTCTTTCTGTCACTAATGAAGGTGGAAGCTGACAGCTTGTTAAACGGGAATTAATTCTCTTCTTTGAGCTATTCTGAATTTGGGCTGGACAGAAAATGAGCTGGCAGCACACGGCAGCACCGGGTCGGGTCCAGGGGGGTGTATGCGGCCAGGAGGGTCCCTCCTGGGGCTGAAGGGCAGGAGGGCAAACCCGCAGGAGGAAAAAGCCCTCCCAGACCATCGAGTCCAAGCTGTGCCTGACCCTCACCTTGTCCCCAGCCCAGAGCACTGAGTGCCACGTCCAGGAATTCCCTGGACACCTCCAGGGATGGGCACTCCAAACCTCCCTGGGCAGCCTGTGCCAAGGCCTGAGCACCCTTTCCATGGGGAAATTCCTGCTGATGCCCACCCTGAGCCTGCCCTGGCCCAGCCTGAGGCCGTTCCCTCCTGCCCTGGCAGGTTGGTGATGTCCCTGTGGCTGGCATGTGTCCTTCCGCAGGGAGGCTGCTGCTGCCTTTCCTGCCCAGCCTTCTCAAGCTGAGTGCAGGTGCCAGCTCGCTGCTGGGAAGGAGGGAAGGGGTAAGGCTGTAGCAGTCAGTGCCACTCTTGTGGCTTCTGCCTTCTCCTGCAAAGGTCACGAAAACATCTATTAAATGGGTTATTTTTGCAAATATGCTAAAGCTGTCACACAAACCCTGCCTGCTCCTCCCTCCCTGATCTAGACACGGGGGAAGTGCAGCAGGAAAACTGGGGAATATTAAATAGCACCATTTTAGTCCCAGAGACTGAAGGGTTTTTAGAATTTATTTTAGTCCTAGCCATAGTGCAGGTGTTGTTATAGCAATACAGTGAATTTGGGCAATAGTGTTTTACATTAATGCCCCAATGCACAGTCAAACTGGAAGACGTTGGGTGGTGTTAGGGTTAGGGTCAGGCAGCCAAGTGCTTGCAGGAATTCAGAGCTGCCACAGGCCCCTCTGCCCTGCCCTGAGCATCCCCAGGACTGGTGAGGCTGATCTCAGGGTCCCCTCAGACCTCTCCTCTGGGCTTCCTTCCCCCCATCCCTTCTTTTTCAGTCTCTAACAAAATAAGAACGAAATCTGCGGCGTTTTGTTTCCTTTCCCTTGGCGCCCTCATTCCTTTCTGCCGTGGTCTCTGTTCCCAAAAAAGCCATTTGGTTTCCTTCTGTGCACCAGTTTGTTTCTCATCCCTCCTTTTATTCACTCTCCGCCTCTGTTCTTTTACCCTGAGCCAATATTTACTTTCCTTGCCAATATTTCCCTTCCTAAATCACTTTATTCCCTTTCTAGCTCATCCCAACCAATATTACTTTGAGTCTTACATTTTAGTCTTTATTCTTGCATAAAATCGAGGCTCCTTTCCTTAAAAGCCCCAGAGTGGTAACAACTTCCACAACCTTCCCTCTCAAACCCTTGTTCAGCTGTTCTGTTCCTCGCCTTGGTTTTTGGCTCAGGCCATCCTTCTGTTATCATCCCTTCCCTCTCACTTTTCATTTCACTCTCGCCTCCCCCCCTTCACTTTTTCCCTGAAGTTTGCATTACTCAGCCACACGACCATTCCTGTATTTCCCAACTCATCCCCCTCTCTTCCCCTCCTTTTCCATGAGGATCCAATAGTTTGCTCCTTTTCCTGGCATGGGTTTTGCCGTGGATGGAGAGATCCTCATCCCTGCATCCCAAAGCAGTGCATGCCTGAGGCTGGATAATGGAACGGAGATAAGAGCCCTAATTTGCTGTTATTCTCAAAATCAACTGCAGACAGAGATTCCAGCCCAAAAAGAGATTATAACTTTTAAGGACAGTAAAGGCAGTCTATGACCATCAAGTCTGGAACCGTGAATTAAATGAACTGTCAGGTTCCGGACTCGCCAGCTTCTAATTTAGTCATAACTTAGTCAATATCAGACATAATTCCCCTTCTTGAAAAGTTATTAAAATTTTAATAAAACCAAGGAGATGCTAGGACAAAAGCATATTAAGATGGCATAAAGGTTGTGCCTACATTTCATTAATTTAAAGGCAGATTAGCTGTTAACTAGAATGACTTAATTGAATATTTCCAAATATGAGCATTTTTAGACTCATATTTGCATTTTAGACTCATCTAAATGCATTTAGAATGCATTTTCAGTTCTGGATGGAGCAGGTTTCAGATGCTTGGTGCCAGTGGTGTCTGAGCCCCTGTCCTCACAGAATTTTCTGCCCCGAGTACCTGGCAAGTGCAGCTCCCTCAGCCTCCCTTACACCACCCCTGCTGCCAGTCTGGCCTCGGGCAGTTGCATTTTGTGCACCTTCACCCCTGTATTCAGCAAGGCCAGGAAAGCTCATTCCGGATTTACCTCCTCCCCCTGCCCCCGCCCCCCGCCCCGGTGATCTCTGATCACCACCCTTGCTGGCTTCCAGTTGTCTTCTCTGAACCTCCCTTGCTCCTGAAAATCCCAGCAGTGCAGTCCCAAACAGTGTGTGCACACACCGCACACGCTGGGACCGAGTGACCTTTGCAAACTCAGCTCCTTGCACAGCTCCAGCACCCCTCCCTGGGCGTGATCCGGCTTTTCAATCCTGCTCTCCAGGGTTATTTAATCCTGCTCTCCATCTGGGGAGCTCCAGCCCAAGAAATGCTCAGCCGAGCCCGAGCTCAGTGTGGCAAACACAGAATACAAACAAACCGAACCCCAGCAGCAGCGAACTCTTAAACTCCCACTTTTATAGCTATTATGTACCCATATATATGTAAAAAGTCTGTGTTTGGGGGCTTCTTGAACCTGTTTTCGTTCAGTGAAGACTGGCAGCCATCAGAATTAGAAGGAACATTTTCAGTAAATTGCTTGTGCAGTTATCAAATGTCTCTGGGTTCATTTCAGCATTTAATCACCCTCAGAGGCTGGGTTTGCCTCACAAGTTTGGGCATCCTTTAATCACAGAGGAATTAACTGCCAAATCCTGTTGGGGTTTCTTTGGTTGGTTGGTTTGGGGATTTTTTAAAGTATATTCATTTCATGTACCAAAATGAGGAATGATAGGGGGTTGGTTTTTTCTTTTTTTAATGATAGTTCTTCACCCTAATAATAATTCTTCACCGTAACCAAAAGTGAATTCTCATTTGGACTGGATAAAGATTTCTGCACTCATCCCCTCACCCCCACGTCTCCTGCCTTCCCACATTCTGTGCCTGCTCTCTAGAACTGCCCCTAAAGGAAATTTCTGCCTCCTTCCACCCCTCCATACCCCCTCCTTTAAAGAGCTGAGGGTTCTGCTGTGGCTCTGGAGAGCCAGGCACAGCCAGGGAAATGTTCAGGGTTTTAGGCACAGCCTGGCAGCGCTTCCTTCCGAACGGATCCCATGCTCTGGATTACGAGATAAGGCACCTGGAACTTTGCTCAGGCTCAGCTCTACATGGAAATCATTTCCCAGTAATCTCAGTCACCATCTGGCCAGGATCCTGTGGGAGCCAGCGCTGGGAGCAGGGGAAGTTCCCTCTTCCCCCAGGCGTTGCTAAGCAGCTCCAGGAGTAACAACCACATCATTTATTCCCTTTCCAGAGAGACCCCCAGCCCTGCTGGGTGAGGATGTGCAAATCAGCCACCAGAATGGTTTCTCCCCTCCCACTGCCAACCTGGTTTTCCCCCCACAGCAATTACTGTGTTCCTGGGCCCAGATATCCCAAAAGGGACCCTGTGTCTTCCTAAGGGCTGCTCCCACCCAGCCTCACCCAAACTCTGAGCTGCAAGAGTTCAGTGTCCCAGACCTGCTGACCTCCAGTGCCTGGGGCTGGTGGCACAAACCATCCTGAGCAAAGGCAGGCAAAACTCAGGGCTGGAAAATCCCCCCCTCGCTCTCTTCTGTGGGACAGAAGAAATCCTCCTGAAGAGCATCCTTTAAAATGCACCCACAGCAGATCCAGGGAAACGAGTCCTATTGGAGATGTAGCCCTAACTCAGCCTGGGCTCCCTGCAGCAGCTCCCTGCGCATGGCACCGCGGGTGTCGTCCCCAAAACTTTCCCTGCAGGCCTCTAAGGAGGTCACTCCCACTCATCCGCAGGGCAGGGGTGCTCCAGGGCAGGGAAGCATTCCCAGGAAGATGTGTAGGCAGCGTCCTACTTCCATTAATTCTGCTGAGAGCTTGCTCATTAATCTCTGGGATGCTGCAGGTGCATTTATTAATGGCAGAGCCCTGTTCAAATGTTGGGATCCTCTCTGACACACTAAGCCATTTTTAATTTGCTCCCATCCTCCCCAGCCTCTCCAGCAGACATGAGATAACTCTGGGGTCCTAAATATGCCACAGTGACTTAGGGAGAAAGCGAGTGAGTCTTAATCTTATGCAAATGCCTGTTTAATTTTCAGGTTCTTGGCACCATTGTAAGTGCTGAAAGTCATGGACTATAAAGAAAAAAGGTAATTTCCTGTTTGTTTAATTGATCTTCTGCAGCTTCTCTCCTGGCTGGTAAAGCCAGGTAATGGAATTTGCAATGTAAAGTCATTATTAGAAGTGCCAGTATGACATTTGATTAATCCAGGCTATTTAGGCTTAATAATACACACTTGACTTATGTTCTGGGAGCAAAATTGCCTGCTACTTCCCCTCCTGCCTTTTACATATATTTATAAATATCCTTAGCATGATGAGACATGAACCCATTTCTTCAGGCATTGTTACTAGGAAGTGATAATACCCCCACAGTGTGCTCCATCAGCAACAGGATGTTTGCTCTCAGATTTGCACCTACGGGCAACTTTTGGTCCAAGAATTCCTTTAGGGGACCGGTGCCTTCCTCAGTTCCCTACAGGTCAGCTCTGGCCCCCTCCTGAGAGGCAGATTCCCAGGGAAAACCCAGGCAGGAGCTGGTGATGCCTCGGGAGCTGACACTGCTCTCCCTCAGCAATGACTCAATTTTCTGACGTGCCAGGGCTTGGATCCAGCAGGAAAGAGCAGCACTTGTGAGCGTCCAGGGAAGAGAGAGGCCATTTGTCACCTCCCTTCCCTGGAGTGTCACAGCCACAGCCACGGCCAGCTCCAGGTCAGGGAGAGGTTTTGTCTCCATCCACATTCCCCCGGGCCATTCCTATCACCTGCAGCATCTTTTATCCACCCCTGGCCCACTGCTAAAAATTCCTGTACATTATTCCTGGCATTGCTTTAAATCAGCAATGGACCAAGACATTTTTTTCTTACAAAGTGCTTCGGAGTGAAAACAACATTTTTCAAGTAAGGTGCAAGCACTGCAAGAGATGCACAGGGGATGTGGAAGATCCGGGTCACTTTATGGAAGTATTTTTTGCAATTATGCTACAGGAATTTTTCTGTTTTGGGTTTAATTTCATTTCACGATGATTGCTTTAAATTCTATTTCCATCCCAGTAATATTTACTGCAATCATATCCATTTAATTTGATCATTTATGTTCCACTGCCGTGGCCAAAACAGACCACGCACTGCTTCATGTTACCATTGGTTACACCTTACTAAACCAAATGAAAACAATTGTTGTAAACACCCCTGAACTGGTGCACATTGCACTGAAAAATGTGAGGAAAATGCTTTTCAATTGTATTATTTTCAGGGGAAAAAAAAATAATTATGTTTTGTTTGTACTTGCTCTGCGCTTCATAGCCCGGCTTTGGTCTGTCGAGCCAGAATTGTGCGGGATAAGGAATATTAGTAAGGCTTAAAAAAACCATCGTGTTACTCCACAACAGGCTTCAAAAGGAGATTATTTCTATAGGTTGTACTTAAATGCCTCTGAGTGTGTCTCTTCCTGAAGGGAGCCCACAAGAGAGCTGGAGAGGGACTGGGGACAAGGCATGGAGGGACAGGACACAGGGAATGGCTTCCCACTGCCAGAGGGCAGGGATAGATGGAATATTGGGAAGGAATTGTTCCCTGTGAGGGTGGGCAGGCCCTGGCACAGGGTGCCCAGAGCAGCTGTGGCTGCCCCTGGATCCCTGGCAGTGCCCAAGGCCAGGTTGGACACTGGGGCTGGGAGCAGCCTGGGACAGTGGAAGGTGTCCCTGCCCATGGCAGGGGGTGGCACTGGGTTGTTCCAACCCAAACCATTCCAGGATTTTTTCAAGGCTAGGAGTGCCTGCAGAGAACACCCAAACAAGACAAACAC
Source organism: Struthidea cinerea (assembly GCA_013397865.1). Taxonomy (NCBI): domain Eukaryota; kingdom Metazoa; phylum Chordata; class Aves; order Passeriformes; family Corcoracidae; genus Struthidea; species Struthidea cinerea. Next base: position 80,493 of record VZTI01002082.1, on the reverse strand, counting down.
GGGCAGAGCAGATGGGAAAACAAACACCTTTTAAACAAACAAACAAACAAACAAACAAACAAACAAACAAACAAAATCTGGCCTGGCTCGTTTTCAAGCACTTTTTGCCCAAAGTCAGGGATTGCTGGGAACCCTGGATCTGACTGACAGGCCAGAAGTGGGCGTTTGTTTGCTTTTTACCAGCAGTGCACGAGAACCAGTCAGGGATGCGGTGGGGTGGGATGGGGGTACCAACACCACTGGCTTTCCCAAATCTCCTTTCTCCATGAATCCGTGTCATCCTCCCCTTGGCCCTCCTGGCAAGCCTGGCTTTGGTCTGTACCTTTCACAGCATGGGCCCCAGTTCTGCTCTGTGCAGGCAGAGCCAGATGGGGACTGGGCAGGGAGCAGCCTGAATTATCTCGGAGTGCCACTGAGCTTCCACAGCTGCTCCCGAAAGGGAATTTTCCTTTGGAACAAAGTGCAGCTCTAAATAAAGGGGCAAAGTTGCAGGAGACTGGTGTTTGTGTGGAAATTTATTTTCTCATTGGACTGGGCCCCCATGAGCGAGGAAAATGAAATCTTTGGATGCTCCATCCCCTAGAAAGTGTGACCTCCTGGTGAGAGCTCCCCAAGAGCACAGCACACAGTCCCCATCACCGGCACATCCCAAACTGGTGTGCAGAGACAGCTGCCAAGGTGCCCAAGAGGAGGAAAAACCCATCTGAGCAGGGGATGGATGAGAAGGGCTGGATCAGAGAGCATAACAAAGGCTGCAAGAGCACGAGGATTCTCCTTCTAATCCCAGTTTCTGTGGTGTGGAGGGCTGTGATACAAAGGGAGGGAGAGGCTGAAGGACACAACCAGCACAGGAGACGTGGCTGTGAATGAATAAACCAAAGGCAGTTCTGGAGCAGCCTCCCATCCTGGCAGGCTCAGATTAAAAACTGAGTTCTCAGAGGGCAGTGGGGGAAAAAAGTCCTCTCTTCCCCTCCCCGCTCCTCCCCTTCCTAAGAAAATCCAGGTTCAGGTGGGGTGAAGGAGCGGGAGCAGGGAGTGCTCAGGATTCCCAGGCACTGCTGGGGAGGGGGAGCTGTGCTCCGGTGGGCTCATCACTCAGCGGGAAGGACAGGCGATGCTTTCCAGGCGCTTGCCTCCCCTTTGGTGGCTGTTGAAAAACTGTTTGTGTTGCTCAGGGGGTGTTTCATTATCCAGGGAATAGGTGTATTTGACAAGCCCTAAATACGAGTTGCTGCATGACTTATCTGCTGGCAGGCCCATTTGGAGGCAGGGCCCTGCTCGGATGCCTCCGCTCGTCTCTGTGCAGAAGTTTTCTGCTGTCTCCTTTGTTTATCATTATTATCTCCTGTCCTGTCTGATGCATTCCCTGGCCTGCAAATGCAGCTTTCGTTCTGCACTTAACGGCGCTGAGGAGTTCAATCAATTGCCTTCCAGTCGTGCTGCATTTTCTCCCTGCAGTGCCTCCTATTTGCACACAGAAACAGTTATTATTCATTCTGGTTGGCACTGGAAACCCACGGAAGGTGAACCTCCACCTGCCTCAGCCCTGCCTCACACTGCGAGCTGCACAAACAGAGCAGAATAAAGCAATTTCCTCTTTCTACGCCCTAAATTCTGCATTACAAAGTATTGTGCTAACAACGTCCTATTAAATTCATTTTACCAGCTTAATAGTGCTTGTTAGGTAAACGCCGTGCTCCATCTCTGAGCCCATTCTGGTTCTCTAAAATGGCTCTTGGTTTCCCTGTGCCTCACTGATCCAATGGAAATGGGGATGCTCGACTTTTTAAAGATTTTTCTTGGGAACTGAGGTATTTAATCTTATCCTAATAAAGCAAATATTGGTTAATCGAAGCTTAAGCTAGCAAAAAGATTAGAGAAATTTAATTAGTCAAAATTATAGCTCATACTGTAATATAGTAAATTAGATTAGACAGGCTTTACACTTCAAAATTACATTAATGACTGCATGCATTTTCCTAATAATATAATCTTTAATCTTAGATCCCTGAAGATACTAATAATTCTCTAACCCATCACTGACTTTAACATCATTATTTAAAATCAGCTTTAAGTTACAGGAAGTAATTATGCACCAGAAAAAGGCAAAATTGAGCACCAGAAAGAGACAAGATCGTTCAGAATGTGAGTCAGGGATCTTCACCTTCCTGGCTGGAATTTAGGGACAGATGTCCCTGTTCCCACTGTCCTCATCTCCTTCCTTGCACAGGGACACCCCCACCTTTGAGGAACAGGAGTTTGCTGGAAGAAGATCTTCTCTTCAGAGTTCCACACAATTATCCAGGCTGGAAAAGCCCTCCAAGGTCACCAAATCCAAGCTGTCCCCGGTCCCCACCTTGTCCCCCGCCCAGAGTCCTGAGTGCCACATCCAGGCCTTCCTTGGACACCTCCAGGCATGGGGACTCCAAACGTCCCTGGGCAGCCCCTGCCAATCCCTGAGCACCCTTTCTGTGAGGAAATTCCTGCTGATGTCCACCCTGAGCCTCCCCTGGCCCAGCTGGAGGCTGTGTCCTCGTCCTGTCATCGTTTCATCCCAGATCTCCCTGGATGTCCCCAGAGGGGCACTGCAGCGACAGGATCAGCGGCTTGTTCTGGCTCCCAGGAGCCCGTGGGCACAGATTTCTACTCTAGTTTATATACTTAATGGATTATTGAACCCATGCTATCCAGCACATGTGCAGTCTCCAGAAGGCAGAGAGGAGCAGAAACCCTGGGATGTTTGATTGGGATCAGGAGCCTCTGGTTCAGTGGCTCAAGCCCAGCCCACGCTGAGTGAACTTAAAAGCCTGACAGCAAAACCTGCCTCAATGTCTGATCCCACTTGAGAGGTGCGATTTGTGAGGGCTTTTCCCCTCTGGTTTCCCAAAGGGCATTACCTCATGTTTCACCTGAATCCATTTTGTGCAGCCCCGATGTCCCTGCCGCTGCCCACACTGCCCAGTCAGGGGACGGGGGAGGACGGTGTGGCACTGGGAGAACTCAGCAGGGCTGGGGGACACTCTGTGTCCGAGGAACGGGGGAAAGAAGAGGGAAAATCTCTTTAATAGCAAAACATGAGAGGATTGCAAAGTCAAGAGCAAAATGAAGAGGTTCATGTTTCAGCCCTGCTGATTTGGGCACTTCCATCCCTCACATCAATCAGAATTCCTTCTGTCGATGGGAGCCACAAAGGACAGGTAGTGAGTACTGGGAGCTGACTATGTTCGTACTTAGAAAGTTTTTCCTCTTTCAGGGACGTTTTCTTAATTATACTAATTTGTCAAATGTATCTTCAGTTGTACAAGAAGTTTCCTTCTCATGCATTTGTTAGAAGAAAGATAATTGCATCTGGAAAGCGGCAAAATGAAAAGAACTTTAATTATGCATTATAATAACAAATGTGTTCTAGTTCAGGTGAGCCAGACCAATTATATGTGATTAGTGAATGGAAACAATTGATGTTTTTGCATTTCCATTTGGGTCTGCTGACCTTTCCTGGTGAATGAGCTACAATCTGTCTTCCCTCGGTGCTCAACATAGAGCAAATATTTTAATTTATGGAGCCATTTGGAGAAATTGTTGCAGTCTGATCAGAGACAAGTTTTACTGAACTTGATCTGCACTCCATTCTCACAGAGGAGAAAAATTAATATTTGCAGCTCTTTTTTTGAAAAGGACACACAAGGAGACGAGGCTTTGGATTTCCTCTGGCAATGTTGACATAATGTAAGAAAAAGTAATTAAAACTCTTATTAAAAATTAAGCTGCCTTTAGTATACCCTTCATTTTCCTCTGTGACGTGTGATTTCTGGTGTTTACTTTTGCTTAGCACTTCCGAGTCTCAATCAGGTGCCTGAACGATTTGGGACACTTCAAAATGCCTTCTTTAGCAGGGACATACAAAAAATGCCCCATGCAAATGTGAATCACCAGCAGCTCCAGTAACTCCTTATTTTACCAAACCTCAGCTTAGTGGGAGCTTCGCTGAGAAAATCAGTCTCAAATGGGCTGTAAAAACAGATCAAAGCCTTGCAATTACTGTGTCCCACTTACTTCAGCTGGTATTTTCCTTCTGAATATTTTCTCCCCCCTCAGAAGGTCAGCCAGCACAGCTGGGTCCTACCCAGCAGCAGCAGCAGCAGCAGCAGCAGCAGCAGGATATTCTGCAGTTAATGCAGTATTCCATGAGTGCAGCCTTCGGAGAAACCTGTGCCAGCCCCCTCGGTCCCAGCGAGCTCGTACATCCCTGGCTGCAGCTGGAAGGCAGCAGGGCTGCACAGAGGGGCCTGAGGGCAGAATTTGGCTGCTTATAACAGTGATGAGTGACAGGAGAGAAACCCCCTCGAGCCTCAGAAGCCACAGAGAGCTTAGGACAGGAAAAGGCTGCTTTACTCTGGGTAAGTCTGATACACAGCTCGGGGGGCACAGTGGGTGTGGATCCCTGCCAGGACTTCATCCACCTCCATGGTGAATCTGGTTACCTCGTCAGAGAGTTAGTGACACTTCCATTTTTAATGAAACCAGCTGCAATAATCTTTATCGAGGAAAGAAGCCCAGTGGCAGGGTACCTTACGGGTCAGACTCAGAGAAAGGATGTGCACGGAGGCAGGGCAGAGATGGCCACACTAAAAGATCACGTGGGAGGGATGATGCACCTGAAACCTTGACCATTCTTTTCCACGAGTTTCAGGTAATCAAAGATTGTCCTCCACGGTGTTCTCTGACACCAAACAAGCTGGAAGAGCAGGGGTGAATGGCAGAAAAGTTCTGTAGGTTCTCCACAGAAAAGCTCCTTTTCATTCCAGCGTTATAACACTAAACACTACCTTCCCAGTTGCAACTGATAAAGTTATTTCCCCCATAATCAGCCAGCCTGCACTTTATCCTGTGCAACTGGGGAGATAATGATTAATATTTCCATGCTGGGAACTTTGAGATTGAACAGAGATTAGAGGGTAGCTGTCCCCATGCATGTTCTGCAATCACTGGCAGCTAGAATTAATCAAAGCTAAATTGTCTTCCCAATTCTGCAGCACAGAGTGAGGATTCCTGTTAGTTCTGCACACAGGGAAGCACGGAGGGGTCCAAGGAGGACATGGAGCATATGGCAGATGAATAGGAGGGGAAGGGAAGCAGATTTGCATAAGTTATGTTTTTGGATGTCAGGAGGAATTTCCTCATGGAAAGGGATGTTAAACCTCACCTGGTTTCTTTTGGAAGACAGATATATTTGCCAGAAAATTAATACTCCCACCTTTACCTGGGAATTTCTTCAGCTAGCTCTTACCTACCCATGCTCCTCACGTCCATGGGAACTGGACTTCAGGGATGGAAGGCAGGTGATGCACCTGCACCACAGGGGCTGAGGTGCAGACAGACTGAAATCCTCTCCCCAGCGGGAAAGATTTAAGGGTTTGAGGGTTATCACAGAAATCCCACAACAATGAGGGTTCCTGGCCCAGAACTGGGATCCCAGGCGGGGAATTCCCCTTGGCTGCATCCACACCTACGAGAACCAGAGCAGGTCCAGCCCTGGAGTCTCTCCCTGCTGTTCCACCACTCCTGCTCCTCCTTCCTGCAGCCTCAGGTGAGGTGAACCTTTCCTCGGGTGGGAAGCAGACACCAGTGCACATTTCTTGCCCTGCCTTCAGCTGCCCACTGGTGCAAATCAAAACACGTGACAGCTACCCCAGCTCCAGCGCCTGGAGTCGTAAAGCTCCCAAGAATGACAGAGTGAGAAACACTCACTGCACGTGGCCAGCAGCAGCAGTTCAGTTCCAAATTATCCTACCTGATACATCATACAAGAAGTTAGCTATTATCCAGCTGTGCACCAGCAGTGATTGTTTACTCATTTGGAAATGCATCTCTTACCAGAATGAGGAGTAGTGCTTTTCTCTGAGCCTGGCCTGCACAAAACCCACAATTTATGCTTTCCAGTGAAAGCCTGTGCTGAATATCCCTTTAATCTGCTTAAGATTTATCACCTGAGAAGCGTGAGTCTTGCCTGCTTGTGAAGAGAAAACTAAAAATCAGATGAGGAATAGTGCAGCAAGAGTTTAGTGTGTGTTAGTGTTCCACTCGTAAATTGAGATATTTTTCTGTTTTACTCTCGCAGCTCTTTCAGACTCTGCTGTGCTGCAGTCTGACATGAAGGATAATTCATCAGCCTGTATGTCTTTTATTATTACTACTGTTACAAAAAAAATCTTGAGTTTAGGAGAAACAGAACAATAATTCTGCAATAATGCCACAACACGCTGGGTAAGAACACAATAAACCTTGTTATTATGATACTGGAATAGCAAGGAATCACTGAGCACGGTACACAAGAGCATTCATCCGGAATGCTTAAAAACACCCCGTAGATCAAATGAAGTTTCAAACTCAGAGAGACTCACAAAGAGCACTCAGCTGCATCTTTTGGGACAAAACCTGGATCTGTTCCCGCTGCGGCTCTGGGTCCTGACGTTGTGCCAACACACAACCGCTGTGGGGGATCATGGAGTCATGGAATGGTGGAAGGGACCTTAAAGATCATCCATCCCACCCCTGCCATGGGCAGGGACACCTTCCCCTAGCCCAGGCTGCTCCAAGCCCCAGTGTCCAACCTGGCCTTGGGCACTGCCAGGGAGCCAGGGGCAGCCACAGCTGCTCTGGGCACCCTGTGCCAGGGCCTGCCCACCCTCCCAGGGAACAATTCCTTCCCAATATCCCATCTAACCCCTCCCTCCATCAGACTGAAGCCATTCCCCTTGTCCTGTCCCTCCAGGTGGTGGTAAATAGTCCCTCTCCCTCCTTCTTGTGGATCCCTGCTGAGGTGGAAATGGGCACAGCCCCACGAGCTGTCAGTGCAGGGGTTGATTTAACCGTGCTGACGGTCTGGTGGCCCTAATTTTATAACATAAACACGCTCAGGTGACAGAACTTCAGCCCCTGAGCCTCTGCTTTGCTGCAGGGCATAGCCACTGCACGTCCCCGTGGATGTGCATCCCCTGTGGCACCCCTGGGATTCCAGGAGAGTGGGGAGTCAGCACTTGCAGGATGGGGCTGAAAGGCCATTTAGGAGTTTATGTCAAGTTTTTGGACTTGACCTTAGGAAGCATTTTTTTACCAAGAAGGTCCTTAAACCCTGGCCCTGGCACTGGCACAGGTTTCCTAGGGAGGTGGTCGATGCCCAAGCCTGGGGCTACCGTGCCAAAGGCACCTGGATCTTGGCTGGAGGTGGGGTTTGAGAGCTGGAGCAGAAACTCTGCAGCAGAGCAGTTTTTGGGGCTCAGAGTTCCCGGAACCTGAGCCCAGAACTCCGCTGTCCTTCCTCTGCACTCCAGCAGTGCCTGTGGGTGGCACTTCCCTCCCAAACGCCGAGCCTGCCACCCCACGCAGAGCCACGAGGAGCTGGTGCAGGTGAATTTCCCCATCACGAGGGCCTCTCCAGCACGGAGAGGAAGCTCTCCAGAGAGCTGCCAGGCTGAGCTACGCAGTGACACTTCGCTCCCACCCCGTCGGAGCCCTCGCTGCCCGCGCAGGACGGACTCGCCTCGCACACCGAGCGTCAGGCCGGGGCAGGCCGGGCACCTTGGCACAGCGCGGAGGCCGGACGGGAAAAGTGCTCATCTGGGATAACCTCATCAGCGATTGCTCCTCGAGCTTCTAATGGGGCGTGAAATGCCATCAGAAAGCTTTCTGCTTTGATCAAAATAGTCCCTATTTCGGCAGTAATTCAGGAGTTGGCACCGGGGCCTGATGCAAACTGTCGGCCTGCATATGGTCTGGCAGGAGTGGGAAAACATGTGGGGAATTGTGAATATGCTGCCTTCCAGAGCAGTGTTTTCTGAATTTACTGCCTTCCAGAGCAATGTTTTCTGAATTTACTGCCTTCCAGAGCAATGTTTTCCAACAGCCCTGCCACACACTCAGAACCGGCACTCTGAGGCCATCGTGGCACAGAGAAGGATCTCATCCGTGCAGGAAATTAATCAGCAGGGAAACGCTGTGTATCAGCAGTGCCATGGTGACCCTCTAACACAGAGCATTGTTCTTCACCAGAGAACAGGCACCAGAAAAGAACTTGCCCATTTCTTTTGCCTCCCAGCCCATCTTCACACTCCAGAGAGGATCCAAAACACGTATCAGACACGCTGGCACAGGCACCTGAATGAGATGTTAAACCAGGATTAACAATCAATTTTCTTCTATCAATACACAGAAAAGTGGAGCTCTCTGACAAGCTGGATAAAGGAACACAAAGGTTTAAGAAGAACGTCCTACACCGAGGGGAAAAAAGCAGCCTCTGTATTAGGATATCATTCCATCATTATTTAAGGATATAATTAATTAGCTCAGCCTGGACTCTGGCCTTTACCTCTCCTATTCATTCCAAGACTGTGAGGAAAAAACAACTGGTTCTGGACACAGGATTTATATTCAGTGTATAGTCTGTCTGTAGGCACTTTCATGGGCACCAGGAAAGGATGCAAAGGGAGATTATCAGTTTCTATCCCTCCGAGAATCGTCCATGGAAACCCAGTGCTGATCCCTCAGCAAGAGCTTGGATCCAAACCCAAATCCCTCTGAAGTCTGTCACCTAACTAAGTCACACCTAGCCTCAGAACAAAAATCATATTACTTTTAAGTGCTCAAAAAACTATAGCGAAGTTATGAGGCCTAAAGATTTTTGCGGCCTTTTGGCTCGGCCTGTAACTCCCAGGAAATGTTTCATCATTTCATGGTTTGCATCTACACAAAACTCCCCAAGCATTCCCTGAGGCCTGACTTCTACATTTCAATTCCATTCAGGTTGGAAATGGCACAGGATTAGCTCAGCTCATCAGGAACATCAGTTCAGGGTAGTTCACAAATAATTACATTTTAATGAATTCTAATCATTTGCAAACTGATTTTTATTTTGCCCTTTTATTAAGTAGGATGCAAAGTCATGGATTTGTTAGCACAAAGAAATGCCTTATCTTGCCACAAGAGCAAATAATCCATTTTTGGGGTTAAATTTGTATTTTTTGAGGGGTCAAAAGAATTTTTGAGTACAGACAGATCTCATACTTGTGCTTTTCAACTTCCCAGTTTCACAGTAAACACAAGATGAGAAAAAATACACCACATCGAGATGTCTGTGATAAGAACACAAGGCAGAGATTGAATTTGGGGCTTATTCATTTTTTTCATGTTCCTCAGGAAGAGGAATAAAATCGGCTCGGAACAACATGGGAGAAATATAATCTTTGGATTACTGATTTCGTTTTCCTCTAAAGATTTAGGGAGGGGGTTCCCTGGGATTTTATGTTTCTGCTGCAGACTCCACGAAGCCAGACCAGAACGGCCAAGTGCCAGTGGGATTGGGAGAGGCAGAAATAGGATCACATCAAAAGAGTGCAGGATTGACAGCCTGCAGTTTAGTCATGCAATTAAGGTGTTTAAATCCTCAGCCTGATAAAGTCAAGCGGCAAACAGGGCATTGCCGTAGGGAGAAATGTCTCCAGTGCCAATGTGTCCCAAAGCTGGTTCCCAGAGTGCACTCCTGTGGATGTTCCAGCTCCCCAAGGCAGCAGTCATGGGGCACAATACTCCATGTTAGCCTGCACCGTGTAAAAGGGAGGCTGAAGAAGTGAGTGACCCCTACAAAAGGACCACATTTGCAGTTCTGCCTTGCAGGTCGAGCAGGTCAGAACTGTTCCGTGGCAGATTTTTTCAGTGAGATGCAGCACTGCCCTCAAACCCCAGCTTGGCACTGGATGATCATAAAATCACAGAATACCCGGAGCTGGAAGGGCCCCACAAGGATCATTGATCCAGCTCGTGGCCCTGCACAGACACCCCAGCAATCCTGCCCTGTGCATCCCTGAGAGCATTGTGTGAAAACACAAATTTTCCCTGAATTAATGATGCTACATCTCTGGGAAGAAACCAGAGAGACAGTTTACGTGTCTTCAGGTACCTTAACACACTGATTTTCATGTCTTTGCAAGCGTGTGCAGCAGTATTGAAGAAAAGCCTGATTTCTCAGAAGGGATCTTTGTCATGTTACATATTCACCTATACAATTATTTTCGGGATTCGGGTTTTCTTCCCAGCTTTTCACCAGCTCCAAACTGACAACTACAAAATGCGAGGTATTTTCTGCTAAAAGATGTTTTCTGCTGCACGATAGAAAATCTCCTTGGAGAAATGCTTTGCTCCACCATGAGAGGGGCATGAGCCTGGTGAGCCTTGTGTTTGTGCCCCAGCTCTGTTCCTCTCCGTGCCCCTGCTCTGTGGGGCCACTGGGACAGAGGGCAGTCGGATCTGGCTCTGCAGAGGTGGCCATGCAGGGCAGGGCAGGGCAGGGCAGGGCCCTCTCTGCTGCTCTGGCAGGGAAGGGACATTTATTATCTCAAGCCCTCAGTGCAGTGCTCAGGACTTTGTTCAATGGCACTTGGGAGGCAGCAAGCTGAGCAGGGAGGGGTGCGTCTGTACCAGGGATTATACAGGAGGAGGTGAAATCCATCAAAACCAGGGAAACAATCCCATGGATACAACAGCAAAGAAGAGCCAGTGTAGCGCAAGTGCCATGATGGGCAAGGTGGAGGAAACAAACGCCAGCAAGGGGAAAACACAGAAGAGAATTTGGGAAGAGGATATTAATTCTTGCTCTAAGCAGCACACCCAACTCTCACACAGAGGACGGTGCTGCAGAGGTCAGGGAGCACTGTCGGAAAGGCAGGTGGGTGCAATGAAATAACACTAAAAAGCTCCTGACTATCCCAAATGAAAATTAGTTCCTTAGAATTGATGGCCCCTTTGGGAAGAGCTGGACACACATCACAGGACATGTCAGCAATGCCATTACCCCGTGGCTGGTTAAGAAAGCTGCCAATTTTATAGGGATTTGTGCCTAAGGAAAAGCAAACACCAGGAAGATGTGGCCAAAGTTACTCTATGGTTCTCCAAGAAAAAGTCCGAGCTGTGCCAATCCCCACCTTGTCCCCAGCCCAGAGCACTGAGTGCCACGTCCAGGCCTTCCTGGGACACCTCCAGGGATGGGGACTCCAAACCGCCCTGGGCAGCCTTCCACGCAAAAATTCTTCCTCAGAATTATTAAAAATTAAATTATTCCACCTGATTACTCCATTGCTTTGCTCAGACAGCACTTCCAAGGGACTCACTCTTCCCACCTCTCCAAGGACTGGCAGAGGAACCGCAGGAGCAGCCGACATGCCTGCAGGATCCAGGACATCTGAGAGCACACACCTCATCTCTCCCAAATGTGAACAGCTCTGCAAACCCACCACGTGACCAGACTCCCTTTCCTCTGGCATTCAGCACACCCACAAACAGAAACAAAAACATTTGTGTGCCAGAAGCTGATTCTTTCCCCTGCTGAGTCCACCCTGGGCTTTGCTTGGAGAGAAGTGCCCAATTTGCTGCGTGTCTGACAAGAAGCTGCATCCCTTCTGAAAAAGCCACTGTGTGTATCCACAAGGCCACAAGGAAAACTAAATAAACACAGGAAAGAGCAAACAACTTCATTTTTGCTTAAGCACCACATCTGCTTAGAGATGTCTGGACTGGAATCAAAGCACAAAATGCGATTTGACGTAACTTTTCAGTGTTCAAGCTATTTAGTGAAACCCATACTTACAACAAAAACCTCTTCAGAGAATTAAGTTTTATTTGCCACTTAAAGTAACTCTCAGCCTGGACAGGCGCTGGTGACACTGCTCATATTTCTTAGGAGAGCAGCAGAAAAAATCACTGCAATTCCACACGGACAACCTGCAGGTACCAGTTTTCCAGCAGGGTTGCACACCACTGATCTTGACGAACGAGTCCTGTCAAAGTGCCTTCTTTCTTCCCCACAAACTTCCTTTGTGGTCAGTTTAGCTCCTGAGGCTGATCCAGCTTCTAGGAAATGCCTCACTGGATCAAAGTTATCCCTACCTGATCAAACTGCAATTTATCCTTCAATTTTCTTTGATTAAGGAATTAGAAAATAGGAGATACTGGGTTAAATGGAAAGCAAACCTTCAAATTCGTTATTTATTCCTGTGTGAATAAAACATAACAAACTCTGCTTTTAGCAGATGGACACCCCCACAGCAGAATATATTTATTTATTAAAAAATGAATGTTTGGATGTGAGGACAGCAGACTTATGTTCATCTCTAAGCACACACACAAGAAGGAGCAACGCAGGAGGGGGAATTGTAACCACATTTAGCCTGGAGGCAGCTGGGAGAATCCCAGCTTATTGATGGATATTGACTGATGCCATCTTTCAGGAAAAGCACCGTGTCCCACTGTTCTCATAATCCTGGCACAAATTCATGGCTCCTGGAGGGACTTCTCAGAAATGGAGAGCTGAAAGTGGGACATGGGCAGAGTTTGGGTTGGGATTCCCTTCCTCCTCACCCCACTCCCAGGGGCAGGGAGCACAGTGACCGAGTGACCTGCCACACTCTGCTCTCTGCACCACGCTCATTTATTTATGACAAACTATTAAAATTTAAATTTAAAAACGTGATATTTCAGTGCTTAAAAATACATCAGATGGTGCTGAGCCATCCCGTGCAGGGTCTATGAGGATGGATATTCTCAAGAGGCTCATTAAGTATTTTATTTGCCTGTTTGGGTTTTTATCCATTTATTTAGCCAATATTTTTTCCTCTCTGTACAGACAGGCTTGGGGGGGAAATGTGATTGCACAGTGCAAAAGCACTGGTGGTGAGCTTCTGTTGGGTTTCCCCACGATGCTCTCCTTTGTACAACAAACAACTGCAGCACATTTCCCAAACCTGAGTGACTGACACCTCAAAAAACCCCACAAAACAGAGTAAAAACAAAGCTTAGAAGAAAAAAAAAAAGAAGAAGCCAAAAAGAGCTTTATAGCTCATAGGATTGAGATATATAAATAGGGGTTTAATCTTCGAGGCGTGAATAAAACTTCCAGTCCTTTGGTTTCCGTGTGGCTGAACCACAGGGAGCAGCAAACAGCTGCCTGGGAAAAACTTCCGGGGGAAAACCACCCCAGCATTAACATTTCTCTGCATTTTCAATATGGGAAAGTTCCCAGCCCATTTCTGCACTTATTTTAGGAAACACATAAAGCAAAGAGGAACAAAGTGTCCAGACCAGCATCTTACAGTGTGACAAGGGAAAAAAGAAAAGGCAAAGGAGGATTGTTTTAGAATGCCCTAAACCTGACCCGCTTTGGAAAGCCCCATGAGCCAGGAAGGCAAACAGCCTGGTTTGTGCTCTCCCTTGTGCCCAGTGCTCCCTGTAGGAACAGCCTGCAGGAGGAATTGTTGGGAACTCAAAAATCCACCCTGCTGCAGCTGCCCTGATGTGGGGCTAGCTCCCAAACAGGGCACGAGAAATCTCCTAAATTTCCCTTAAAGAAAGGAAATCTGGGTTGGATGTGGAACCTGCTCCCTGGGCCACTGTCCTTGAGCCTATCAGCTGAGCCAGGGAATCAAAAATGAAAACACACCGTGTGTCTTCTGTCTCTGTCAGCCCTCATGTAGCTCCTCCTAGGCGGGACAGAAGCTTCTAAGAAATCAGAATGAACTATTGGACAAATGGACTGTTGGGCCTGGGCAGTGAAGGGTTATTTCTGTGTCCAATAAAGGGTTATTTCTGTGTCCAGTAAAGAGTTATTTCTGTGTCCAGTAAAGGGTTATTTCTGTGTCCAATAAAGGGTTATTTCTGTGTCCAATAAAGGGTTATTTGCAATAAGGGGTTATTTTTGTGTCCAGTAAGCGGTTATTTCTATTTCCAATAAAGGGTTATTTCTATTTCCAGTAAAGGGTTATTTCTGTGTCCAGTAAAGGGTTATTTCTGTTTCCAATAGGTATAAATGAAGCAGCTCCCCAGAGTTTCCTCTCTAACTACTCTGTGCTGGCATGGGTCAAGGCCACCCGGTGCTACAAGCATCTCTATTTCTATTGATTTGCAATCGTTAGACCATTAAGGGATAGAAACCGATGCTGTTGGATTTCACTGCAGTTTTGAGTTGCATTTCACATTTGCTTCTTCGGGAAGGGTGTGCTTGGCCAGCACCCTGCTCAGCAGACGTTCTGTTAGGGCTTGTCCACACAGATATGAAACATCTTCATCAGCATCCCAAGTGGGGGAATAAAAGCAGGCACTGGAGCGGAGCCAGGGAAGTGCTCCTGTGACACAGCACGGCAGCCTGGGCTGTTCTGCAGTGATTTACTGACACTCCCTTGGTCTGAGCTCCCTGTGCTCATCCAAGCAAGTGTGTCCTCACAGCCCTCTGGGGACTGGCACAGGGCCATCTGGGATATGTCCCACTACTTCCCAGAGGGCAGAAAAAACAGAGTTTTCAGGGAAGTGAAAGGCAAGGGAAGTAAAGGTGATTTTACCACACGTGGTTTAGTGCTGGGCTGGGCAGTGTTGGGTTAGGGGCTGAACACGATTCTTTCAGAGGTCTTTTCCAAAGTGAATGGTTCTGTGACTCCTTGGCACACAGAAAGGAGCCCTGGCTCCTCACTGCGGCTGCAAAATACAGTTTAAAATACCTAATCCTTTAGGAGAAAGTCCATAATCGACTGTCATGTTCTCGGGAGTCCTTCAGTGTAAATTCCTCCTGTTATTACCCCTCTTCCCCCAAAAAACCCCACAAGAACAAATCCAAGTATTGCTTCCTGACATGGTTTTCAGGATTTAGAGGACTGCTCTTCTTTTTATGTAAGAAATGGATTCTCAGCAGCTCCACAGTGGCCAGAATTGCTGCATGGGAATTAAAAGCAATGGGATTGGTAAATATTGATATAGCTGGATAGGACTGGACAAACACAAAGTCCCTGGGTCTTTTTATGTGGGTGCATAAATACCTATTACAGCAGTATCTGAGGACTAACACAGGGAGCAAGAGTCCAAACTTTCTTTCTCATAAAGTGACCAACCCCCTTCAGAACAGGAAAATGGAGAGAGCTCCAGAAAGCAGAGTGTTCAGTGAAAGGCAGGAGGTTGTTTTCAAGGGAAACCTTGCCTGGCAGGTGGGACAGCCCCCTTGAAGAAGAGGGAACTTTGTGTGGGATGCAGGGCCTGGTGGTGTCTCTGATGTCCTGATTTACACATGGAAAATCAGCACTTCCTTGGTGGGTGACCTCTGGGTGCTGTGTCCAAAAAAACTACAAAGCCAAGGAGAGACCTCACCTCAGCAGGGCACTCAGGAAAAGGGGATTTTTGGGAGATCAGGAGATGCTGCTCCTCTCGGGACGTCCTTTCCTGGCAAAGGGAAGAGAGAGAGCACAACCAAAAGCACAGATGCACACCCCACGCTGTGAAATTCCTGCTGCTATTGTTTAACCTTGGAATCTTCCTTCAGGACCAAAAAATTCCCATTAGGATGCCTCCAGGAGGAAAAGCAACCGCCCTCTGTTCACTTAGCTGGTTCTTTCCTTCCCTCTCAGCAGAGAAGCATCTTGTTTAACCACAGCTAAAATTTGGGACTGAGTTAGAGCTGAGGGGAATGGAGGCTCCCAGCCTTTGGGGATGGAGCAGCCAACAGATGGAACGGAGCAGAGAAAATGGGATGCAGATACAGCAAATAGCAAGAGGGATACAGGCAGAAGATTATCCTCTCCAGTTGATCCTTTTCATTTGTGTGGATACAGGCAGATGCTCGGAGAAATGGGAAAGCACCGAATTTGAGACGGATAAAAGAAAATGCAGTTTGATACAAGGGATAATTAACTCGGGGAATGTGTGGCTGCAAGGTGATCCTGAGAACTGAGGGTTCAGGGGGATTCAGGAGAAGAGGAGGCTCGGGGAGGGTGAGAACAGCTCGATTACATCAGATGAGATTAAATGCAGAATTCATGCTTGTGTGTAATGGGTGAAACACCAGAGGGTGAGGAGCCGGGAATGAGCCTTCTTGAGGGATATCTTTCCATAATACTCCATTACAGGGTTTCTAATTTCATCCTTTCAAACCTCTAACACTGAACACTGTTTGACATTGAACACTGAAATTAAAAAGCTCCAGAGGATGCTCGTATTGTAATTCCTCTGATTTATGTAACCATTTCTGGGAAGTGCCTATTCTCGGAAAACAAACTGCCTGAGCGTGGAGGTAAAACTGCATTTCAGTATTTACCTGGGTAAAATGAACCTCCTGTTTCTGAGCCACTGGCAGCAGTGAGTCTGATCCGTGCCCTGGGGCCCATCTGCAGCCCCTTGGCCAGGGTCTGTGACCTCCCAAGAGGAAGAGCCTCCGTTAAACCCCGTGTTCATTCACCCTGACAGGCTGCAAATCACCTCTGGCTCCCAGGAAGGTGGGACGCCTCTCAATAACTGCCCAAACCACCTTTCATTTTACATCTGTGTCCCCAGTGCCATCCTGCTCCCAGGTTTGTGCTCGGGGGGCAGGAGTCTCTGGCTGCTGGCTGCAGCCGGCACGGGATGTGCCTGGCACTTCACCGTGTGCTGGATAAATATTTGTGGCTGGGCAGAAATAACCCAGCAGATTCCAGCTCGGAGGGGAAGCCCATTTGCTGTGATTTATCCACTTGCTGCAGAGGATAAACACTGATGCCATCATGATTGCCCCTTGTAAAGATCCTGTCATCTGCAGCAACCTGGCTGTGCCAACGTTTGTGGCTGCTGCTCAGCAACAGCAACGAAGCCCTGCAAGGTGACTGTGGAGTGACAGCCTGGCAGCAGCACCCGGCGCTGCCCTGCCAGGGCACTGCCACGCACCTCAGTTTTTAACCCTTCCAAGGACAGGAAACTCCCTGTCCTCCTCACAGTTTGGCCATGGCTTTTTCTCACCCTGGCAAGAAACACTGAGCGTCTTTGGGTCTTAACTCAAAGGTATCCCTGAAAGGGAAATGGAGAAATCCTTTATTCCCCATCAGCAGCAAATCCATTCTGGCACTGCCTTGGTGGTTTTCTGAGCACATCCCCATGATTTGCTGCATGTCTGAGTACCCACTGCAGTGTTCTCTCAGGTCTGGGGCACAGCACAGTGTGCCAGGGTACGAGAAGAGTGTTAGAGAATTTCCTGGCAGTTCTTGCACTAAATCCCACACCCTGCAATCTCTGAAGCATGTTACATGCTGGAAGTTTCACTGGAAACCGTGCATAAACACAGTCCCACATACTTAAGATTATCATCAACCTGCCAATTCCCTCTTATCTGAGACTTCTTTCATTCTACTTCCTTCCCTTTATCCTCTTTGTGTGCCGGTGCTTGAGCCCATGATGACAGGAGATCGCAAGCCTGCAGCTCAGAGCTACTGCAGGACTCCAGTCCTGAATCCCAGGAAAACCAACACCTCCAGGAGGGTAGAGGGAAATTCTCTCTTCGATTTCGTGCTGGTCATCCCCAACACAGCAGTGCAGACTGAGCTGTGGGGAGGATGCAGATCACACTTCTGGAATAACAAGCACCAGTGCACTCCTGAGCTTCCTGAAACAGGTTTGCCTCTAGTGACGAGGAAGCTGAGCCACTGATGGGTCTGATAGTGCTGAAGTTGCTGTCCAAGCTCTTCCCTTCGCTGTGTGCCCACACTCAGGCTGCAGGGGAGGAAGGGGGTGTGGGTGTGTTTCTGCATGGCTGGAACAGAAGCAGCACCACACCTTAACCCACCAGGAACGAGAATCCCCCAGATCTAATCTTCAGCAAAAGCACAAACTTCATGTGCAACTTCGGTTCTGATTGCACATCTTCAGAGAGTGCAGCATGGGCAAACCTGCGTTTTGGCTATTCTAGGTATAAGCTAATTTGTGGGCAGGGTTGATCCAGACACTTTAAGTCCCTTTTCCAGACAGATTTTCTAGGGAAAAGTATCTGTGTGCATTTTGAGATCGATTCGGGAGGGAAATTTTTTTTTTTTTTTTTTTTTTTTAATATTCACTAGGCATGAATACAAAGGGGATTTTCTACTTTGGAGCACACCACTCTGGGCCATTTTTATCCCACTTTGGCTCTCTCTGAGCAGGAACATGCCAGGCTGCCTGCAGTTCTCCATCTGGGTCCAGGCTTTGGGAATGGTGGGGGCTGCCCACTGCCCCCTTTCCCCCACTGTTGCTGCCCTGTGCAGGCTGATGGATTCCCCACCGCCAAGGCTCCCCAGTCTGGGCTCCTCCTCTCCCACTCTCAATTGTATGAGCAGTTGTGCCAGATGATGTTTAAATAGGACCCTTTTAATCAGGTTACTCAGTGTAATACAAGCAAAATGATGATGAGATGGATGCCGTTGCTGCACTCCCTATTTTTATCTCCATTGATTCTCCTGTGTCTCTCATGAATCACCCCGCTGAAGATGTGACAGGTTTATGTCAGCCACAACAGGGCTGTAACAATATTAGCTCCAGCACGAATTCAGCATGACACCAGGATTGTGTCACACTTGACCCTATTTGATAAATTCGTGTACAGAATCAGCAGCTCTGTGCTGAGCTGCGCAGAGCAGGGGCAGGTTCTGTTCTAAGACATTTTTCTATGTAAAGAAAGGTTTGTGCTTTTACTGCTTGCTGCCCTGGCTCCAGGCAGGGGATTGTATGTAAATAATGATGTTATTTCTAGAGACTGTGGCTAAAAGACATCCCAGCTCTTCAATTCCAGCCTCTTCATTCCATCCTAGCTGGAATAACTCACACCCAACACCAAACCAGGGAATTCTGGCATCCTTTCCCTGCTCTGCTGTGGTGAGAACAGGCAGGGCAGAGAAGGAAACCTTTGCAGGAGTGGGAGACCTTGGCAAAATCAGCAGCTGGAGATTAAAAAAAATAGGAGGAGGCCTTTTCCTGCTGATTTCCTCAAACTAAGGGAATACAGAACCTTCATTTGCAGTTTGGATGAGCTGCAGTAAATTGCCCAACTGTTCTCTTCTGCCAGAATAATGCACTTGCCAGAAGCTCATCACTATAAACTGCTGCAGCTCCATTGACTCTGGCACAGGCAGAGCTAAAGGAGCCTTTGGGTCATTTGTTCTTTTTTTTTTTTTCTGAGAAGAAGTGTTCTGCCACTTAAAACAAAGGGCAGGGAGCCAGAATAGATGATTTTGTACCCAATTTTCTCACAGATTTTCTGTAAGAACTCACAGATAAGAGCGAGGGCTGGGATTTCAAAGAAGATTTGCAGTTTAATTTACTAAATTTAAAACTCCTGTCACTGAAATTTCCTGGAGAAGATGGCTGTGAATTCACTGGGCTCTACCTGTGGCCAATGAGGTTTATAACAAAGTCACTCCCACTCAGGACAAGGACTGAGTTTTGACTCTTTGAAAGCCTGTGCCCCCTTTCTTCAGCCCTGCCAACAGTAGAAAGTGATTTTAAATATGAGGCATGAGCTTGTCAGCACCACTTCCTGTAGCAGGAATTGAGCCTCATTCTAAGAATTGCCATAAAATACACTCTTGGTGTTGCAAGCAGATGAGTGCAAACATAAAACTCTGGAATTTTAGCATTAATTACAGCTCCCCAGCAAAGTTTGCCCTGCATCTCCCAAATTACCTTATTTAAATTATTTAAACCCCCCAGTTCTCACTGTGCAGATGCACCGTCAGCTGGTGCCACAGAGCAGCTCAGCCCCAGCTAAAAGCTTCACACTCTTCTTATTAGGAGCTGCTAAGAGTCATCAATTCCAATAAACGTGCCATGGAAATAACAGTTCTCAATTTTTCCTAAATGTGGAGGGGTGACTCGGCCTCCCCAGTGCTCCCTCACTCCCTCTCCTCCCCAGGACTCAAGGACTTCTCCTGGATGGAGAAGCCGGGTCAGGGTTAAGACTGGGAGATGGTTCAAGAGCTGCTGCCATGGGCAAAGCAGGCTCAGCTTGGGGAAGACCAGTTGAGGTTTTATCCAATGAAAATAGACTGGGACAGTGAGAAACAAAGACAAATCAAAGCACCAGCTTTCCCCAGGCTCAGCTTCACACCTCCAGTCCCACCTTCCCTGCCTGAGCAGCACAGAGGTGATGGGGAATGGGGTCTGGGGCAGCTCCTCTCTGCCACCCCTTTCTCCTCCCCCTTTGTCCCTGCTGCAGTGTGGGGCCTCTCCCTGGGCTGCAGCCTTCCAGGGACAGTGCTGGGAACAAGCACAGCTGCCCAGGGATAAGTTTCCCCTGATTACTGACAGTGCAGGGTAACAATTTAGGGCTCACAGAAACACTCAGGAACGGAGTCCTGCAGAGATTCCCGCAGCAGCTCCCTGAAATCCCCTCTGTGCAGAGTGAAAAAGGTGGGATCTCATCACCTTCCTCAAGGACGTGTAGAAATCAATTAGCACACGAGTCATCCTAAAACAGCAGCTGTCACATCAGCCAGGGGGGATTCAAAGAAAGGCTGAGGAGGGAAAGCGAGAAGTGTTCTTTCTCATTACCTTGCTGTGCAAAGTATTTCAGTACATCGTGGAAAACTGGATGAACTTTTGCCTGTGGAACAGCCTGATTCCCACCCCAGTAATCTGCTCAAACACGGCAACACTGCCCCTGGCAGCGGGAGCCGGAGGGCAGGGAGCCCACAGCCATCTCATCGGTGCAGAGCATTTCCTCTCTGCCCCTGCCCTGTGCTCACCCTGGTGCTGCTGAGGGGCTGAGCCGAGCGCTGCCCCTTCCCGGAGTCCCTCCGGATGGACAACCTGGCAAGGGCGAGGTGACCGCGAGCCACCCACCCAGGGAACGCTGCCTGCAGCAGTGCCAGCTGTGCCAGGGGCTGCCTCTGCTTCCCCTTCATCGCTGCTGCTCCTCAGCCCCCTGCTGCTCCCAAGAGAAGGGAAGCACAGCGAGGAAAAGTGATCCTGTGACTCTCCTGTGGAGCTGATGAGGACCACACAGAGAGTCATGGAATCATGGAATGGTTTGGGTGGGAAGGGACCTTAAAGCTCATCTCATTCCACCCCCTGCCATGGGCAGGGACACCTTCCACTGTCCCAGGCTGCTCCAAGTCCCATCCAGCCTGGCCTTGGACACTGCCAGGGATCCAGGGGCAGCCACAGCTGCTCTGGGCACCCTGTGCCAGGGCCTGCCCACCCTGACAGGGAACAATTCCTTCCCCATATCCCATCCATCCCTGCCCTCTGGCACTGGGAAGCCATTCCCTGTGTCCTGTCCCTCCAGATTCTTTTCCAAAGTTCCTCTCCATCTTTCTTGTGGGCTACCTTCAGGTACTGAAAGGACACAATTAGGTCATCCCGCAGTCTTGTTTCCAGGCTGAACAATCCCAGCTCTCCCAGCCTTTCCTCCCAGCAGAGCTGCTCCATCCCTCTGCTCATCCTGGTGCCTCCTCTGGCCTGGCTCCAGCAGCTCCAGGTCCTGCCTGTGCTGGGCCCCAGGGCTTGGGCAGCTCTGCAGGGGGGTCTGGGGTGGGTGGCAGAAGTGTCCGTGGGGAGCCCTTCCCACCCTGTGAGCACCCTCCGGCCCCAGGATGTGCCCACCCAGGAATTGCGCTGCAATTTGCAGCCAGCAGCCTTTGGGGCTGCTGTGCAGGCACCCATGGGAGACCAGTCCTAAGAGGAAACTGGACTAAATTCAGCTCCTAAAGAGGCAACAAAACTGTTTCTATGTTGGATCCCGTGGGTGCTGCGTTGCTCTAAAGGCGGCACCACTCAGCCCCCTCCCAGGGGCCTGGGTCGGGTGCAGAACAAGCAAAGCCAGGCTGGGATCTCCCCAGGCTGGGAGAGCGCAGAGGAGGGGCTGGGCGCCAGGAACTCAGCCCGGGTGAAGCAGCAGAGTGTGTGAGTGTTGCACATGGCTGCTGCAGGCAGTGGTTTAACTAAAACCCCCGTGTCCCACAGACGTCGGGTACTGCAGCGGAAGGGCTGCACACGGGAGAGGATACATTGCCCCAGCTGCTTTTCCTTCAGGACAGCTGGGATTTCAGGGTGACAGCAGAAGGACTGCAGCTCCCCAGAGCACTTGCTGTTCAGGGCACATCCCACCCTCACTCCATCTGCAGATGCCTTTAATGTCAGGACATGGCTCAGCCACGGGCCGTGGTCCCCAGGGAGCTGCCGGGGCCCTGATGGGAAAGGGAGAGGCTTGGGCAGCAGAGCGAGAGCCAGCCGGGGCATGACAGGCTCTTCATTTCAGAGAGAAAAATCTCCATTCTTTGGAAAACACTGCTCAAAAATTTAATCTTCTCTCAGCTCAATGGAGCAGCCTCATAATTTACAGCGGCAGATAAAGCTGGGAGATGTAATGTGAAATATCTGAAGCGCTTCTCCCCCTGATTTAAAATGCACCTTGGGCAGCAGAGCCTGAACTCCCCTCGGCGTGTGTTTCTGGCAGATAAGTAAACAATTTGGAACTTTCTGAGATAGTCACAGCCGGGGAGGCAGGAGCTCACGTTAAACTGCAGCTGCAGTGCCCCACTGATAAGGTTTTGGGGTGGTTTGGCACAGCTGAAAGGAAGCGGCGCCGGAAGAATAAAAAGCTTTTTGTGTACAAGTTGTTGGATGGGAGATAGCAAGAAGGAAGACATCACTTTTACAGGAGAATTCTGAAAGTGGCCTCGGTGGCAGGGGCGAGCCTCAGACACAGGGCAGGTGACAGGGCAGCTGAGCAGCCCCACGCTGGGAGAGAAGGGGCAGCAGGGACACAGGGGACAGGCTGGGGAGCTCAGAGCACATTTCTGGTTGTGTTTTACACAGGGACAGAGAGTTACACTCAAACTTTTTAATAAGCATATAAAATGTAAAAGTGAAAGCCCAGAGGACGGGAAACACCACACCAATGTTGACTGAGCAACTCCAAAATCCTGCTTGTGTTACCCAGCTGCACACCAGCTCCACAAGATTTCTGCCTCCTTTACCGCAGCCTTTTGCTGTGGCATTTTGCATTTCATACTTGTAAGCACAGGCAAATAAACTGGGGACTTAGTATCCTATTAGGCCATTTTGCTGGGAGTCACAGAACATGCTAAGCTGGAAAGGATCCATCGGGATCATCCAGTCCAACTCCTGCCCTTGCACTGGACACCCCAGGAACCCCACCCTGTGCCTGGGTGTCCAAACACTTCTTGCATTCAGACAGGCTCGGAGCTGTGTGGCATGAGCCCAGTTTATCACACTAAATGCATTTGAACAATCCTGAGTGAAAACAGCCCAGCAGTGACTCCACGTCCTTCTTGTGTGCCCTGTGCTCATTCCTCTCCCATTCCCACAGGCTATCAAGGATCATCTCTTTGATTTTTAAGTCATTTCCTATGCTCTTTCTGAATTCTAAGATGACTAAAAGCAACCAAGAGCAAACCAAAACAAAATGTTTTGGTCAGAAATTGTAAATTTGTCTCCAAATTGCGGGGAGGAATTCTGAGGTGGCTCACTCATGGTTTGCTTAACAGCTCTTGGTGCTTTATTGCTCCATGATTTTCTGTGGCCAGCTATGCCGTGATCCACGTGGGACTGCTGAAGTTATTCATGGTGCATTTCAAGTCCCAGCCCTGACGTGGCAGTGGCTGACAGTCCCTTGAAAAGTGCAGGACAGCTCCAAAACCTGACCTAACTCCCAAGCAGCCTCCCGCGTGACGGTGACACGATCAAAGGGAGTTTTACATGTGTCAGCCTGTTGCTGCAGCAACCTGGCTGCTCTGACTGCTGATAGGCACAGCTCTGCCTGATCTCGGCTCAGATGGCTCCGATTAATCCCCTGGGACTGTGCCAGGGAGATCGGGATTCATGTGCAGTTCCTCGAAAATGAAGTGACTGTTCCACGGAAACGGCTCCTGAAATTCCTCCCGTTCCCCCTCCCTCATCCATAACCTTTGTGGGAATGGCTGGGCTGGCACAGAGCCCCAGGAGGGTCAGGAGAAAGCTCTTTGTGCCACGGCAAGTAGTTCTAAAATGGATTTGGCTTTTATTGTATTTTTTCTTGAGAGTGGGCACAGAAAAGGTTATTTTGGGAAAGCAGGAGCTGCGTTTTTGGGGGTTATGTTCCCTCTGGGTGTTCACATGTCAGTGCATCCCATTTCCAGTTCTCCAGATCTTCACTGGGCTGGGAGGGAGGCAGTGAAAGCCAAGGGCTGTGAGCACTGAGCTGCGCCTGTCCCAAAGCCAGCGTTAATCCCAGCCGGCCTGGCTGGAGGATTGCATAAGGCCACGTGCAGCTTTGATGGAGGCTTCAGGAGTCTGGAGGCACATCCCACATCCCTGCACGCGGCTCGGGTGCTCCAAAAGCCTCTGCTCCGACCCTGCTGGGAGCAGAAGAGGGAAACACTGTGCTGGAACAGACACGGTGTAAGAGAACAAGTCAGGGCGATTCTGTGTTTGCCAGTGAGCTACAGAGCAGGAAAATCCTTTGTCACCTTCCCAAAGTGCACAATGCTCTTCTGGAAAGGGCTTAAAACCCAAAGAGCTGCTGTATCCAAAATCTAAATGTATAACTTCAGAGGGCCTGTGGGCCATAGTGGACAAGTCTGTGGGAGTGCCAAAATGGGGAATAAAATTTGTATTGTAAGACCCTAAAAGCACCAATTTCCACGGATTTGCCTCCTAATTATATCATCCAAGAGTATATTTTTTCTTCTCAGTACTGCCTTGCAGAGTCACACTAAACCTAATCCGGAACACCGCGGCAGGACTCTGCTCCTTGCCTCTCCCCAGGGCAGGAGGACAATAAACTTTTACTTTCATACAGTTCTCCTTCTTTTCTTACGGCTGCCTGGTGTTGTCCTTCTGAAACAGGTTTTTCTCCCCCAAGCCCTCTGATCCCCAGCACACAGGGATGTCTGTCCCTGCTTATTCTGCCCCGAACACTGGGAACTGAGCGGCCTGTGTTCCTCACAGTGCCCTGAGTGCCTCTGGCTGTGTTTTGCCGTGTTTGAAGCGGCGGAGCCAAAGCAGAGCCCAGGAGCAGTGCTGGGGCTCCCAGCCGGTGGCACCTGGACACAGCGGCCATGGGATGTCTCACTGCCCCTCTGTGGGGAGTTCTGCAGCTTGCTCCCCCTAACTCTGCATTTCTGGGGGTGCCTCTGCACTCTGACTGCCCCTTCCACCCACCCAGCCTCCAGCAGTACCTCGGTGGCACCCAGCAGGGCGGGAGGGAGGCAGGGAGCTGCTCCTGGACCCCAGCCAGAATCAGTGTGCTGCAAACAGAATTTGCCTTGAAATAGGCCAAGTTTGGGTGTGCAGAGCCGGGGACAGGACGTGGGAACAATCTCAGTGCTAAAGGAATTTATAACTCTCCCCTTTTAAACTTGTGCAGTCTGAAAGCTCAAAGGAAAAAAAAACCAAACCCAACAACAACCCAGCTAGAAGGTGTGATTGCAAAAAGCCTGAGGGACCCAGGAAAGAAGCTCAAACCTGAGCCTTTGACACCAGTTCTGCCTCTTTGGCCACAGAACGGATTCACATTTCCCACTGTTTGTGCCACCCTAATTTAGTGTCTCGGTACAGGTGAAGCGGTAAAGATAAGTTAAGGAATCTTCTGCACTGTCAGAGGGAAAAAAGGAAAGGAAAGGAAAGGAAAGGAAAGGAAAGGAAAGGAAAGGAAAGGAAAGGAAAGGAAAGGAAAGGAAAGGAAAGGAAAGGAAAGGAAAGGAAAGGAATTACTTTAACAGCCCTGTCAGATCCTCATCCCTGCAGCTGAAGTGAAAACAATGCCAATGTGGAATAATGAAGCTGTTTGGATTTGTAATTTTGGATTTGCCCCGAGAATGCAAATTCATCATTTGAGAGCTCATAATTTCCTGGAAAATACCCTATAACCTTCAGCAGGGAGAGGGGGGGAAGGGTAATAACCCTCCCACTGCAAAGCTTGCCCAAGATCATAAACTCATTACTGCAAACTCAAATCTAAAGTCAACCCAAACTAGGACAGACTGGGCTCGCTGGTCACAGCCCCAAAGCTGTGCAGCAAAACTAATCAGTTCTGGGATGGGATTTTTTTCTTTTGCTGCAGTACAATCTATAGTTTAGTTGGTCAAATCAAGCCTTTCTCAGAAAAGAAGATTAGAGGCAGTTGTTTAAAGTATTGAGGGGGGAGACGGATTTAAGCTTTATTACTGACCAGGATATACAAAACAGACTGTAATGAAAAAACAGCATTGGGATTGTATCCGCAGCCCGAATGGAAAATGTTGAGAGAGGACAGGGCCATATGGAGGAGCTTAGAGCTCCGGCAGGGACTGCTGCCGAGGGAAATGCCCTCTGAGTCAGGGAAATGGGTGTTGCGGGGAAGCCAGGGGAGTTGAAACAGCAATGATCACCCCTGAACGCTACAAGCGGGCTGCCGGGCAGGAGACGAAACTCTGGGAAATGGCATTTTATTCTGTTTGTCAGGAAGGTTCCTCCTGCCCAAAACACTCTGCTCCTCCGGCGGAATTTCGGGAATTCCCTTGCTCCAGGACTCCATCCCGTGCTCGAGCAGCTCCCGGCTGCGGCTCCGGGTGTTACATCAGGGAGGCTCGCAGGGTGTCCCATTTCCCGGCCGGTCTGGAGCCACCTTGGGACACACCTCGCGTAAGGGAGGGGGAAACAATGAATTACCCAGCACGGGCACCAGTTCCTTGCCTACAGCCCAGCAACTCCTCGCCGAGAGAGCGAGGGGCACTTGCCGCGCTCACCCACGGAGCTCCTGGGAAATGCAGCACTGCCACGTTTATATTTCACTTCACTGCGTGTTCGTCAGGTTTTCCTCTCCCTCAGCCCTGCCTAAACCACCCTAGCTCTGGTCCAGGCTGGACAAACCCAGCCTGCCTTCCTCAGTTTGCACTTTCTGGCCTCAGGACCTTTCCTTTGCTGTTCTCCACCAGCCTTTAGGGACAGAAGCCGCTCACACCCTTTGGTTTTGTTCACACAGCCCTGGCTGGGTGCTGCAAACTCACCCAGCCCCTGCATTATGGAACATTTGAGGACTATCCTGCACCTTTTTCCAGCTCATCTGTTCCCTGCCGAAGGAGGTATTTAGGCCGTTCTGACAAGGGAGGCACGAAGTGCTGATTTTCCGGAGAGTGCAGCTCCCCTCGTCGTTTCCCCAAACCCCGAGCAGCCCTTTCCCCCTCTCCAGCAGCCAGGACGTCCTGGCACAGCCACCTACCCAGGCAGCTGGAGCTCCCTTGCTGAGGGGCTGCAAAGCATTTTTCACCAGCCTTTTATAGGGATTTTTAACTCAATTACCCATTTAAAGCCAGCCAAACATTGCCCTGCCTCCCACTTGTACAGTGCTCTCAAATCCTGCGAGGAGGGAGAGGTGTGAAAATCAAATTTTGGATGCTTTGGTAACAATCATTTAGAAATATTTGCAGCAAAATAGTTTTCTCTTAGTGTAGAATAAAGAAACTTAGGTAAAGTGTATCTCAGTGAATGGATAAACCACTGAGCATTCAGAGTCCCGTCAACAAGATGTATTTAATGTCTCATCATCTGATGAGAAAAATGCAGCCCCACTCCCTATAATATCATAAAATAGAATACCTTGTAGATATCTAGTAATAAATACTGCAAATGAACATTTTTCATGATGTCCAAATACAATTAAACACGTTGCAAGAAGGGTTTTTGCCATTTCACACTGATGAAGCCCAGATGTGTGTTAGTGTCATTACCTTCACAAACAAAACCTCAAAAAGAGTTGGCAAAAAGTAGCAGATTTGCAATGAAATTAATGAGGTTTCTGTCTTTATGATTCTCTTAAGGGGAAAATGGTAATTTCACACAGGAAAAGAACTCACAGCTTTAGCCCTGCTTGGGGAGATCCAACAGAGATTTTGAAATCTATACTGAAAATTTCAACTTTTTAGAAATTGACAGTTTGTGGGTTAGGTTGACTTGCGTGTGTTTGGTTTAAATCTGATATTTCTCAGTTGGAGATAAATGATATGGGGCTGATCCTGCCTTGAGGAAAACACAATTCCCTAAGTCTGGGAACTTTGCTTGAGCAAGGAGTAAATCAGTGCAAAGGATGAACCCTTACATGAGTATTCCATTCACACAAACACACGGATTATTGAAAATCCTTCTGGTTTCTGTCTCCTCACCTCGAGCAATTCCTGCAAACCCTGACACCTGCCCATATGTTCATTGCCAGGAGCTGGTCATCTCAGACATAGTTCCGAGATTCATCCAAGCAACTTCCTTCCTCTTTTGAATAACTCCAGTGCTTTGTTCGTAACTTGCTGTTGGGTATTCTAACCCAGACTGGAGCTCAGGTGATGACCATCCATAAATTTTCCCATAAAATCACTGAATTATACCCTCACAACCTATTCAGAAGCTGCAGTGGATGTCCAGCAAGGAATGAGAGCTCTGCATCCAGCACTAACAAATGGATGATTCTGTTGTTGCCGAGATGTCTTTGGAAGCTGTTTCTGCACCTGAGCATCTGCTCCAGTTCATTTCCATTCTTCCTTGGAGATCATTTATTTTATACAAGTGCTGCAAGTAGGATAGATAAGGACTTGGCGTAAAAACTGAAAACTCCTTGTAATTCAATAAAAAATACCGGGGTCATGAACTTTAAATACACTCTTATGTAATACAGACTGGTGGGTAATGTGCAGATAAAGACAGTATTTCCTTGGACAGCTCCATTAGCTCATGTGTCAAGGGAAAAGCTTTGGAACAGAAGTGGGGAAGAAATAACCAGTAAGACACCAGCATTTTATTTTATTACTGAAACTTAAGACTCTATCTTATCTCCAAATCCATTACTTCTATCCTAATGAGTCAGTTTTACTGGTCACACTGCCATCCCTCATTTTTTTGTTTGGAGAGCTGGAAAAGGAGTAATTAGTTAGATGCTGGGGAATAACTAGAATTCATATCACTCACACGCCCTTTCTCAACTAATTGAACACCAGCAAGACGATCCATTTCTATTACAACCCAGAAAAAAAAATTACTAAAAAATAAATCTGAAAGCTCCCTGACAGTGGCAAATGCAATTAAGCTCTCAGTGTATGAATTTGGGTGC
This sequence comes from Struthidea cinerea, assembly GCA_013397865.1. NCBI lineage: Eukaryota > Metazoa > Chordata > Aves > Passeriformes > Corcoracidae > Struthidea > Struthidea cinerea. The sequence goes on along the minus strand of VZTI01002082.1, from coordinate 51,620 downwards.
AAACTGCTGCACCATTGTACGGCAGTGCTTCTCTTCCCTTAATTAACTAAAACAAGGGGAAGAGATTCTGATGGCTTAATGGCATTTCCTTCGCTGTCAGAAATGCTTGGGGATGATTTTATGATGTTATCACAAAGAGATTTGGAGGAGTTACTGCCATTACTCCTCTCTGCCACCTCCAAGAGTGACAGATTCCACGGAGAAACTTTGCTGCCGTTAACGGATGTGAAGGATTAATATTTTATAACATCATTACTTTATAGGCAGCGTAACCACAGCAATACGAATACACTTAATATTTTATGCATTCCCAGCCCCGTAACACACCCGGAGCATCGACTCCCCTGCACATCCCTCTGCCATGGGTGTGACTGAAAGCAGAGCAGTTTGTCAGCTTTATGGCTCTATCTCTGCTGGTGGAAGTGACGGAGGGGAGTCAGTGTGAGGGTCCCATCCCTGTGTGCCCCGAGAGAGCAAATCTGACCCAGAAATTCACCCAGCCCTGCGTGCATCCCACGGAGAGCAGTTTAGGGAAAGCAACGTGGGCAATCGCCCGGAGCCGTGCTGGACACAGCAGAGGCAGCAAAGTTCTGCAGGGCACAGGGTGGCAAAGGGAGACCCCAAAGCTCTGCCCGGCTCCCTGCGAGGCTGAAGGCAGCTCCGAAGCCGAGCTTTCATCCTGCACACGGGCATTTAGGCTGAACTCAAGCCCTTTAAACGCTGGCACGCTCCTCCTTCCTTCAGAGGCTATTCCCACTAAACCAGAGTAAGTTAAGGCAGCGTTTTGTGCATTTCCAGAGCATCCCACCGGTGCCTGTGGCTCGGGGATTTGAACACGATTTTCTTCCCCGGGTTTCACTGGCCCTGAATTCCCGCCGTGTTTGTGGGATCACCCAGCTTTGTGTGGTGTGTGCACGGCTCCCCTGCAGGGGTGAGCAGGGAACAGCAAACTTCACCTGAACCCTCCGGGAAAGGTGAGCACACCCCGGGCGGGGACAGCGGGGAGCTGATGAAAGGTTCTCAGCTGCAAGGTGCCGAGTGCCCCCGGCTTCGCTCCCCCTCAGCCCGCGTTGCCTTCGCCCAGCACTCTGAAGGGCCGCACCCTTCCTTTATTGAAATGCTCGGGGTCCTTCGCTCTCTGAGCACGAGGAACCTCCCCGTGGCGTCTCGGGGAGCGCTGATGTGGGGGAGCTGAGCGGGGTTAAGGCTTGCCCGGTCAAAAGGCATCGATCTTTAGCTCGGCACGGGAAGGCGCCTTTGGGAATTGCGGGATGCTCTCCCCGGTGCCATAAACAGCTTCTTTCCCTTTTTTTTTTTTTTTTTTTGTTTTTGTTTGTTCGTTTGTTTCCTTTTTTCGCCCCTCATGTTCAGTGTTTGTCAAGCGAAAGAGGGATAGACAGAAACAGCAGCGTGCCAGATCCTGCCCACATCTTTCCCACAGTCTCTCCTAACCCCGAACTCTTCCGATACTTTGTATTCACCGTCGCACTTGACTGACACAAGAAACCCACTGTAGGAAGAGAGGCTTCCTGTGAGCCGAGCCCCGTTTCCATGGTGCGGAGTTTTCTACTTAAAAATAAATTCCCGTTTCCCGGAGTTTTCCGCGCAGCCCCGCGGAGCTGCTCCTGCCCGGGGGCAGCGGCAGCAAACCCGTCCCGCACCCCCCAGTTCCGCTCCGGAACCACGGCCGCCCTCCGCTCCGAGCCGGGACAGCCCGCAGCCCTCGGCACGGATTTTCGGTCACCGAACCCTCCCTGCGGCGGGGACAGCCGGCTCTGGGCTCCCTCGCACCGTGCCCCGCGGAGCGCCCGGAGCCGACACCCCGCAGCCTCCGGGGATGCTCCGCCGGGATCCCCGCGCCCAACTTCCCCGGCACCGCTCATCGGGGCCAACTTTGGGCAGCGGAGCCCCGGCAGCGCAGCATCCTGAGCATCCCCGAGCATCCCGAAGATCCCCGAGCATCCCGAGCATCACTGAGAATCCCCGAGCATCACTGAGAATCCCCGAGCATCCCCGGCCCCGGAGCGGCGGCTGCGCCGAGCGGCAGCCGCGCGGGTCCCGCTGCCCGCCCGGGCGAGCTCCCCGCGGCCCGGGAGATGCCCGGAGCCCCCGCCCGGCCCC
>VZTI01002082.1:32790-49104 GCA_013397865.1 Struthidea cinerea | reverse complement strand
GGGACAGGGACAGGGACAGCGGCAGAGCCCTGGAACAGCTGCCCAGGGAGGGCGTGGAGTCTCCCCCTCTGGGGACATCCCAAACCCACCTGGACGCGTGCCTGTGTCACCTGCTCCAGGTGGCGGCAGGGGGGTTAGTCTGGATGCTCTCCGGAGATCCCGTCCCGCCCCAGCCACCCTGGGATTCTGCGATTCCGCGATTCTGTGACAGGGACAGACGAACAGGGACAGGGACTGGGGCAGGGACTGGGACAGGGCAGAGCTGTCCCTGTCGCCGTCCTTCCCGCCGCCTTGTGCTGTTCACCCCCGCGGGTCTCTCCCCGCAGCCCCTCCTCGGACGGGAGAAGCCCGTCCCTTGCCCTCCAGTCCCGCAGCTCCTGATTTTTGACCTCCCGGCTGCACGGGGCTTTGGAGGGATGTCCTGTGCGGGGCAGCTCCGTCCTGGGCGCCTGGCGTGGGACAGGATGAGGGCGCACAGGGTCTGCAGGCTGAGGGACACCCCTGGGGACGAGGGGGGGGGAAGGAAGCACTTTCAGCAGGGTCTTTGCTGATCTGCAGCCAAGTGAGGGACCAGAGATGTGCCCCCTCAGCGCCTGTCCCCAAGCGTGGCAGGAACCTCAGCAAGGGGACAGCAGGGCTGGGGCCAGGTGTCCGCCAAGTGACGAATCCTCGAGGCCAACTTTGAACTCTCGGTCACAGGGATCGCAACATCCCCCGCCCTTGGCTTGGCCACCAGACCGCTCTCCCGCGGTAACTTGATGTTCTCAAACAATTTTTTCAATCTGGTTTTTGAAGGTTCGATGAAACTCATAGTGCTTCACTATAAAGCAAACATATGGGTCCTGAGCTGCTCTGGAAAAAGAAAACAGCACCAGAGGAGAATGACTCCCACCTAGCAACAGAATTAAAATTGCATAGCTGAGATCCAAAACTGAAATCATTTAGATTTGTTTACTTTGTATTCCTCTCCAGCCTGCCTAACTATTGTTGCAGAAATTAACTCCTCGGAGCGGTGGCAGCACATGCTGGAGTGCAATGGAAAGAAAAGCATCCACATTATATCTCCCAGTCAGCCTCAAACGGATCCTGGAAAGAGCTGCCTCCTATTTACAGAGCAATCCAGGCTGTGCAGGAGTTCCCAGTGCTCATATTCCCAGGCAGGATTCCAGTTAGAGCCCCAGTTTGTATTTCTCCGACATGTTTTGGGTGGTTAGAGCCCCACTTTGCATTTATCCCAGCATGTTTTGGGTGGTTAGAGCCCCAGTTTGCGTTTCTCACGGCATGTTTTGGGTGGTTAGAGCCTCACTTTGCGTTTCTCACGGCATGTTTTGGGTGGTTAGAGCCCCACTTTGCATTTCTCAGACATGTTTTGAGTGGTGTCCTAGGTTCCAACATAGATGTATTTAAGTATTCTATTACCACCAGCTGTGGGCCATTAGCTGTTATCTATCACCTGCTAGTGACCCACCCCTGATAACAGACAATGGGCCATAAGAAACCACCACATGACTCGTGGACTTATCCTATTGTGAGATGCTCCACCCAGGAGGGAGGAGCCAAGCATTCCTACCTGGATATAACCTGCCCTTGGAACTGCCTAACTCAGCCCTGTCTACTGGGTTACCAGAGGACAAGAGCTGCCAGTGGACCTTCAGCTGGAGACTAGACCTTCCATAGGCTCATCACTTCAACTGGACTGCTACCACCACCCTAACGGGGTGTCAGGTTGTATCTGACTTTGTCAGTGCTTTTCCTTATATTATTTCACTTATTTCTAATTTTTTTTTCCTACTGATTTTAATCCTGACTTGTGATCTCCCGCTGGTTTGTTTTCAAACCAATACAGGTGGCTAGAGCCCTACTTTGTGTTTCTCAGACATGTTTTGGGTGGTTAGAGCCCCAGTTTGCGTTTCTCACGGCATGTTTTGGGTTCACCAGGGACAGCTTCTGCCCGAAATCAACACTGTTGATTTCTTGTTTGTTTACCCGAGAGAAACCCTTTCCCTGGCAACTGCCCAGAGGCAGCAGCAGGTGCTGGCTCCCAGAGGGGCCTCCCACAGCCCAGGTCTCTGGGCAATCCTTTTCCTTCCATGAAGCCAGGCTGGAATGCCCTGAGCTCTGACACATAAGATGCTGCTCAGCCCACACTGTGCTGGCTTGTTCTTTCATTGCAGTGCAGGGAATAAAAGGTAGGGCGGATAACAGCAATTAAAATAAAGTAACAGCAATCTGTCCTTGCCATGTAGCGCATTAACATTGCCCGTGGTGGCAGAGGCCTTCACTCAGGAATTTGAAGTCTTTACTCTTGTTCCACAACATGGAATTCCAGTTGGATATAATGTGTGATCATTACACAAATTGCAGTTTACATAGTGCTGTTAAGCTGAGAGCTAAAGCCTCGTGTGATATCAGGGCCTCATGACTGAAGCTGCGGTTGTAAAACACCTCCTTCCCACTTTGCAGCCTTCCAGAATTCTGGTTTGAGTTTGGAAGCAGCCACAATATCAGAAGAACAAGTGTGTTCAAGTGTGTTGGGAAAGCTGGAAGTTTTCAAAAAAAATCCTTTAAGTTTTCTCAGTTTCTTGGCCAGGTTCAGAGAAACTTTAACTCTGTTGTCTCAGGACTTTAACCAGACCCTATCCAGTCTAAGGTACTACAGAATAGTTTTATAAGTGTTTTCCCTCTCTTTAACAGCACGTGACCAAAACAGCACTGAATTCCATGTAAGTGAGGAGGTAAAATTAATTTTTAAACTCAAAAATGTGAAGACCCAAGTGCTCTTGCTGGAGCACCATAACACATAAGAAAGCAACTACAGATTATCCTCCCAATGAAAAGAGCACCGTGGTCACAGCAAGTTTAAAACTCACATTTTAAAAAGCTCTTTTTGGCTTAAGTGCTGTCTTTACTTCTATTCCCAGACCCATAAATGCAGTCCTCTTTTCACTGAAGATGCCCCAGTGAAACTCTGAACAAACCAGCTCTGATCTCCCCCACTGACCCAGGGTAACATTACCCTGCAGAACTGCCTCTCCCTGAGCTGGGGGGACTTTTCTCCACCACAGTATTCAGCTTAAAGGCACAAATGTCCCACAGCACAAACACAACCCCCTGCAAACCTTTTCCAGCCAGAGACTTGCTGTGTTTTTGCTCCACTATATGATGCACCAGAGGCTTTTGGAAAAGGAACACCCCCCTGTGTATCAGAGAATCCTGGCACATCCTCTGTCCAAGGAGGGGCTTCTGTTCATTCCTGCTTAGTCACACTCACAGGAACCTGGACGGTTCCATGAAATGAGTGCGAGCCTCCAACCTCTGACCAAGGGCAGTGCTTCTGCCCCGAGAAGCTCTTTCCATATTTCCTTTTTACAGGAGAAGTAAACCCCAAAAAACAACAACCTTTCAGCAGATAATGAGGAGAGCAGAAGAATTCATTTAACATTTTTATTCCACTGGCCTGTTTTCCCAGTGCGTACTTCTCTTTTCTGCCATTTGTCACTACTAATTATGAGCAAGCTGGTGGGGTAAATTAATGACTGTCCCAAATCTCTGCCAGCATCATTTCAATGTGTCCTAACTCATTTTCCCCTTCCACACTTATTTCAAAAGAGTCACTTAAATGGCAGCAAGAGAGTATTTCACCTTATTAACTTTATTCACCTCGGTTGTGGCACTGTAGACCCTTTTGCACTCTTCCACAGGTGTGGGACAGGATTTTGGTGAAGAAAAAATGCTCTGCTGCTTACTAAAACGGTGCTCGCAAGGAGGAGTGTCTCAATTTAAACATGAGCAGTATATGCTTTGATGGCTCATACCATCGTTTACAGAGCACCTGGCAAGATTAAACCCACAGACACCTGCAGTTTTGGGGTTTAAATCTCTGCATTCTAAGGATCATGGGAGCTGTGTTTACTCCGTGAGTGTTTTGTCTCTCCCTTGGCATTTGCATGATCTATTTTACATATCCACACAAAGTAAAATATGTGATAAAAACAATAGCTGGGATTTTGAGTGTGTGTATAAACAGGTTTAAATTTATGCGTGTGTCAGCACATAACTGAAAGGATACTTAGAATATTTTAAGGGCTGTGTATTACACACTTGCACGTATATAAAATATAATCCATGTCTGCATTATATATAAATGTGTCACTTTAATCCTGTGAGCTGGATCCAAGAAGGAAAGGTGAAGGAAAAAGAGGGAAGTGGAGCTGCAGGGAGGCAATGAGGAGTCAGGAATTATTTGGCATGGATAAGTTTTGGGAGCATCCCATTCCTGTGGCTGCCACCCAAGGGTCAAGGAGTCCCTGGGCTGGGTGCAGAGGTTGGCATGTGGCAGGGAGGAAGGAGAGGGATTTTATTCCTTGGAGGAAGAAGAGGGAGTTTCATCCGCAATCCCATTTGTGGTGCAGCATGAGGAGCCAGCTGGGCCCCTCCTGGGCCCCATTATTGATCCCTTCCGCAGCCTCAGCAAGGCTGCAGCTCAGCCTGGAGGTGTTTGCCCCAGCTCCAACAGGACCAGAGAGTGTGCCAGTGACTCCTGCTCCTTCCCGGGGGCTCCAGCCGCGGTGTCCTGCTGGGACTGAGACTGAACTTTCCCTTTCCAGCTGTGCTCTGCTCCTCGGGGGTGCCCATTCCCTTGGCTCCAGGGCTGGCACCGAGCTCTCTAATATTCTGGTGTCTGAAGGGAGTTTCTCACCTCATACACCCCCTGTAATTGCAAGAGGAGTTCTGCATGACCGCAGTGCCAGTTAAACGCAGCCAGGATGAGGAGAGTTAGGCAGGAGTGAACAAACAAACCGTGTTACCCTAAGAGCTGTCTGATGGAGAATGGATATCCCTGTACGGCGGCTGCAGCCCACGCCCAGCGCAAAGGGCGTTTCTGTCAGCACCCTGTGCCTGTTCCTCAAGTGCCTCTCCTCTGCAGGGCTCGCACTGATCTCGAGCTGCTCCGGCGCATCTGCAGACCAGCTCCTTGCACGATTTGCCTTTCGCCTCTGACACCTTCAGTGATGCTGGAGACTTCGGTATTAGCATTGTGTTGTGAGGTGGAAAGAGTCACATTCCCTCTGCCCTCCGTTCCTGCCCGTTTTGGGTTTGTTTTGGGCTTCTTTTGTCCGGGCTAATTCACATTCTGCCCAGTCCATTGTGTTGCTGCATGAATGCTCTCTGCAGCGAGCTGATGAGAAACCGTGATTTGACCCACTGGAAGCCCTTTTCTGCTGGGAACAGGACAGGATAATACATTTCAGCCAAACCCCCTCTTTTTTCCCCTGTGCTGTGTCACAAAATTAGTGCTGGCATCATCGATTGCTGAAATATCCCTTTGGAAAAAGCCCTGTGGAACAAACCCAGATGCCTCTGAGCAGCTTTTCCCTCTCCAGCCTTGGCACTGATACTCTGTGACCCAAGGCAGGGGCAGGAGGAGATGATCAGCTCTGAAACCATGAAGTTGTAACTGAGGAACCCATGGCCAGCATTCCCAGATCTTTTTTTTTCTGTGGTTCTTAAGAAGCTTGGAGTGCAATTGAAATATTCCAGTTGATGTAGGGCAGCTCCTGTAGCTGTGCAGTGTCTTTCAGGAGTGAATGAAATGCTTCCCCAAGCTGAGAAGTTAATCAGCACAGTTATTTTTATTGCTTTGGGTTACTTAAATCTTCCTTCACAGCACTAATTCCTGATTCTCTCCTACTCACGTAATTTATACAAATCTGATTTTCTCACCAGGATAAATAAATTGTCTCTCACTCTTGCTTGTTTGACCAAGGAGGAAAGAAGAATGGAGAGGCATTGCACCAAATATTGGAAAAAACCCCAAAGCAGCAGAGAAAGCTTCATTATTTTGTGCCCGTAAGTGGACGTGCTCACAGGTCTCCCTGATTATCCACATTAACAGCATTAAACCGTGCACAGAACTCAGGGTAAGATAATTCAGGGCAGCTCTGTGCCAGCCTGTGCTGCTGAGGGCACAGCTCCCGTGCCACCCCAGCCCACTGGGGAGTGTCCCTTGGGATGTGTTGGTGACAGCAGGGGAATCTTCCATCTCCCAGATGGATGGAATTTGCCCATTTGATGAAATATTTCAGTGCTGCAAGCCAAAACAACCTGAAAACCGCACCTACTGATGTGAAATCAATCAGATTCTTATCCTGAGCTGCAACACAGTCCAGGGACACAAAAATCCAACCTCTCTCCCTGGAGGAGTGTCATTAAAAATAAGGAGCAGCTGTTATCCCCCGTGGCAGGGAAGGGAATTCCCAGTGTCCTTGACACAACACCAAAGTTTAACTGTGGGGCAGCCAAACAACCCAAATAAATCCATCCTCACCAGCAGCAATGAGGGCTTTCCCTTTGGGGATTTGGGATTAAATTGCTGGCACTGGGCTCCAAAAAGCTCCTTTTTTTCCCCCTCAGATTAGGTATTGCATTGAAAGCAGGCAGAGGCCAAAAATCTTCACATGTTCTTCTAATATTTTGTGCTCAGTATCCTCACCTGGTGTTCACTGCAGTGGATTTCAGCCTCACTGGGGCTGGGTTTGTTCTGAGTTGCTGCTTAACGTGCACAAACACCCTGATCTTATTTATGGTGGCATTAGCTCCTGCACAACGATTTTTATCAGCTCTATTAATTTTATGATAACCTTGCTGGGCTGTCTCCAGGTGTGAATATTTTAGGGGAGATTACTGATTAAAAATATCGACGAGAAGAAATGGAAGTGATGGCATTGTTGAGGCGTTCTGGCTAGCAGGTCCCCATCTGAAAATCACCTGGGATTTCTTGGAGGAGAATGCCTGGGGAGGCCATGCCAGGGTGCCAGGTCGTGTTCCCATGCTGGTGCTTCCATCTGGCTTGCAGAAATGGTCATTTTTAATGGCGTAATTAATAAAGGTTCCCACCAAAGTCAGGGATGTGGGATCCGCATTCACAACCAAGCACCACCTCTGGATGGGGACATCCCTGGGATTCCTCTGGTTCCACCCAAACCTGAGGATGCTCAGGGTCACTTCCAGTCTGGCTTCCAGTGTCTCCCAGGACAGGGGCAGCCTGTGCCAGCATCTGATGGCTCTGACAGTAAAAACCATCTTTTCTTGTGTTCAGAGTCAGGTCCAGGTGAGAAGCCATCTCCAACCAGATTAAAAACGGGACAAAGGGTTTGTGCTGCAAAATCTTCTAAATATATCACAAGTTTCCTCTGTGCAACAGCAAAATGAGGTAAAAAAATATTCAGTTTCTGCCTTTATTCAGCAGGAACAGTGTGAGCTCCTCCACAAGGGGTGACCTACATATGCACTTGCTTGTTTGTTGTGCTCAAAATCTTTGCTCACACTTAAATCAGAATCATTTAGGTTTGAAAAGACTTCTGAGATCGAGTCCTCCATGAGTTTCTTAAGTATCCACATTAATTGGTATCGAATCTCATTAATCTTGAATTGACAGAGGGGAAAAAAACCCCCACAAAATTATGGAGAGCATTTCTGTTAAAAGCCCAAAGCTGAAATTAAGGCTCTTCCTGTCTTTTACAGAACGAGTGCCCTGTGCAAAATCTGACTTTCAGCAACCTGTTGAGTGCAGGGATGTACCAGGAGCAGCAATTCCCTGTCCCAGAGGCCTTCCAAGAGAAATCCAGAGACCTGGAACGGGAACAGGAGAGAGTTTGACATCCTTTGGAGGTGGCACCAGGGAAACAGTTCTGGGAGCAGCTCCCCATCCCTGGCCCAGGAGCTGCTCAGAGCCTCAGTGCTGAGCTGGGGCAGTTGGGGTGAGCTGAGCCCAAGGGAAGCCCCCTCCTGTCACTGTCCATGGATGTTTCTATATGTGCCACACATCCTGTGTTACACATCCCCAGTGCAGCCACAAACCAGGTCAGGGAGGGCTTGGAGGGCTGGGACATCTGCTAAAAAAAGCCCAGGTGTGAGAAACATCCTTCTGCCCTGCAGGAGGGGCTGCCAGAATATTGTGCACAGCTTTAAAGCATCTCTTTCACACTTCAGTTCCAGAAAAAAACCCAAATGCAGAGAATCCACAGCAACTCTCAGAGTCCCTCTGTTTTTTGTAGGTTATGGAGATAACAATCAGTGGAGCAGTTCTTATGGTGGATGAGATCCCCACAAACACATAAAAAGGAAATCCAGACTGGCTGACAAGGGATTGGGCAAAAAAAGAAGAGCTAACACACCTAACAAAGAAATTCACTGTGTGCAATAGTGTGGCATGAGTGGAATAGGGGGAAAACATTTGCATCATTTATTATTTCCTAATTTTAATAATTATGGTTTCAATTATTACAGTAAAAAGTTCCCAGGCACGGTAGTGATATATAGGGCTCATTGTAGTTTGGTGCTTCTCCATCTGAAATGAAGGAAAAGAGAAAAATGATTGCTCGGATTCCTGCTTTTGCATATCCCTTTTCAAATCTATAATTTATTATCAGTACCTGTGTATATTTTAGCCTCCATTTTTCAAAAAGATGTCCATAAATTAAACAGGAATTTGGCAATCACTGGAGATTTATTCTGTCACTAATGGTGGTCTGGTGGTGATACACGCAAAATTCTAAATGCAATTCCTTAGGGCTTGAATAAATTTGATTTTTGGCTTCTTCTTTCTGGAAAAGTTAACAAGAAGCAGCCTGGCCATTTCCGGGAGAGAAATGTCCATATTTCCCCAAGGTTATAAAACAGCAAACAAATCTTACAAATATTTCCTTGAATTGTCCATTCCTGTTCTAGAGCACGAATTTTGCCGGCCTGTTTCCATCTGGCTGCTCGGGGGGTGTGGTTTTCCTCGCAGAGAGTGTGCCTGCCTGATCCCCCTGCTCAGACCCTGCCCGTTCTGGTACCCCCACCTCCTGCCCTGCTCACGGGCTGGGATGGTGCTGCACTGCAGGAGCAGAATGCGTGCCCACAGTCGGTGCCTTCTGCTCTCAGAGGTCGGAAGCGGCGCCCACGCGGTGCTCTCGTGTTTGCCCCGGGGCAGAGGCTGTTTGTGATGTGGCCTCATGGGGAGTCAGACATCATTTGCTGCCTGACTTTGTGATGCAAGGGAGATAAACACACTGGAGTTTCAGTTCAGTTTGTGTCACAGCCGCTCACACACAGCACCCTGAGCTGCTGCTGTGGCTTTTGTAGCAGCTCCTCCTTTGCCCCATTTGTAAAGCCCCTTCTGCACCCTCTTGGTCCATCTTTGTCCTGGGGAAGATTTGGGGAGACCTCACTGCAGCCTCTCAGTGCCTGAAGGGGCTCCAGGAGAGCTGGAGAGGGGCTTGGGACAGGGGATGGAGGGACAGGACACAGGGAATGGCTTCCCACTGCCAGAGGGCAGGGATGGATGGGATATGGGGAAGGAATTGTTCCCTGGGAGGGTGGGGAGGCCCTGGCACAGGGTGCCCAGAGCAGCTGTGGCTGCCCCTGGATCCCTGGCAGTGTCCAAGGCCAGGCTGGACACTGGGGCTTGGAGCAGCCTGGGACAGGGGAGGGGTGTCCCTGCCATGGCAGGGGTGGAATCCATCATCTCCCCGGTCCCCTCCCAACCCAAACCATTCCATAATCTTAAGGGAAGTTTAGTGTATTGTCCCAAAAACCCTTCCTTTCCTTTTCCGGTGAAATCACCGCAGGACTCCCGGTGTGGGTACCCAAATAACCTGCCAGCCATAACAACCTGGGACTTCTGCAACCACCCAGGCTATTTTAATCCCAAGCAACGTGAGAAAGGAAAGCTTTCTGCTGACACAAAAATAACCCGGGCCTTGCTTGTGGCAGAAAGACTCTGCCTCTGGGTGCTGCAGCAACACAGACCTGTGTGTTCACAGGTAGGAAAGGGCCTTGTGACCCCCCTGACCTCTGTGGGTGTAGCAGCACTTTGCCCTCGTGTGAAATACCTGCAGAACACACCCAAACGTGTCCCTTTCACCGAAAATGTCAAAAGAAATATTTCCTTGCACAGAAGCGCTCTCCAGCCACGTGCCATAGAGGTGAGATTTAATTCATGCTTTGGCAGCCTGCAGAAATTCCCATTGCAGGGGGCTCAAAATACTCCAATAGGGAATTTATTTTAGAGCCCTGGGATGTCAGAGGCATTGCAAGACATGAAGACAACGACAAAACTTTGCCATTTGCCACATAACCTCAGCAAAACGTGCTCTGCTATTATCCTGCACTTGCTGAATGGGAGACCTTGGCTGTTTATAACGGGGTTGTTTGTAGCAATGAGTTGTGTTCGTTAGAGACCTGCTAACGATGCTTCCAGGGAGGAGCTGAATCTATACCGAGGTTTGGTGAAATTAATAATAACCCTGAAAAATACGAAATACAGGGAGAGAACCGGACAAAGAAGTGCAGGTGGCAGTGTCAGCCCCGTGCCACAGAGCCTGCAGCTCCCAAAAAGGCCTTGCTGAAAGCCAGAAGTGCACCCTGGCTTTGGGTTCTGCTCTTCCAGGAGACAGTCCCAGGCAGGAGCCTGTTCTGGGTGCTTTGAGGTGCCCCTGCTTCCCTGCAGCAGGAGGCTGGGAGGTGAAGCAGCAACCAGGCACCCCAATTAGCCAAGCAGCAGCCACAAGAGATGCCCACAGCTTCAGGCTCAGCCCTTCCCTTTGCTGCAGCCCTCAGCCAGGGACACCCAGAGGAAACCACAGCTGCCCTGGCACAGCCACGCTCCTGTCCCAGCAGATCTTGCTCAGCCGTACACTGGGCTTGCCAGAAAAGAGACAGATTGGCAGATCAAACTTCCTGACACACCTCTGAGGGTGGTTATCCAAAGCACCCACTGCAGGATGTTGTGCTGACACCTCGGACGGTGACATCAGTTCAGGTGAACTGGGGAAGTCCTCAGGTGTGACTGACAGGAGCACCCTCTGCAGAGAGGCGCTGATAGAAAGTGCCATTTTATTGTTTCTATTCTTTGTTATCCCTATTTTGCCTCAGCCACGCTCAGAGCCCCCTGTTTAGGCACCACACAGGGAATGGTTGTTCCAAATCCATCCTTAAAATAAACCTGACAAACATTTAAAGGTTTTCAGGGACAAGGTGATGAACAGCATTTCGCTGAAAAAGAAATGTTAATTGTTAGTGGTATCACTGTTGTAATTTCAACATCTTTTCTGGTAGAAAGAAACCAGACATTCTTACAGTGACTGAAAGCGTTAAATGCTGTGCTGAGAATTAAAGGGGATAAGAGAGGTAAGAAGGGTCATTTAATTTTATTATGAGGATTCAAAGGCACTGAGTGACTAGAGTACACAAAATTCTCATTATCTTCAGTTTCCTGCTCCTGTGAGTCCTTGAACAGAGTCGTTCTCCCTGCGCAGGCTGAAAAACCAGTGAAATATCCCATTGCTGCTGAACCATGTTATCATAGCGATCTGGGGTGTTTCATTCGTTCCAGTTATCTCCGTTTGAAGTGCCTGAGGGGAGGGAAGAGTTGCTGACAGGAGGAAAGGGTGGGAGGGAATGGTGCTACAGATGGACACCACCAGAATTCGCTTCAGTCAATGACATTCCTTGAAGCTCAACTTCCAGTAGATTTGCCTTCATTAAAATGTGTTTTATCTTCATGTCATAATTACTTGTTGTCATTTCAATTATGTTTTTTTGATGTGTTGAGATGGCAGCTGGGCCCTGTGCAGTGCCAGGTTTGCGACTTTGAAATCCAGACTTGTTATTTGGCTTTGCTGGCTTTCTGTAGGGCTGTGTGTGCTCGGATCCAGGCTGGGCACCCTCTAAAGGGGCAGTTCTGGGCTGTGCAGGTGACTTGTGCCGACTCTTTGTGACGCAGTCCCTCTCCCAAAGGAAGCAGGCGTGGCCAACACACCTGGATGGGATCAATATATCAACATATCACCTTTAAACAGTTAGCTGGGAGAAACACAAACCTGCTGCTCCAAGTCCGGGCAGAATCTGAGTCATGCAGGAGTCTCCAGTGGACGAAGCCGGTTTGGTTTAGGAGTTACAAATACTTCAGGGCAGGATCACAGGCCAAGGAACGCAGCGGCTGAGGCGCATCAGAGGTAAAAATCCCTTACCCAGGTGTGGCTCCCGGTGCTCCCTGGGCACTGCCAGCCCGAGGCTGCTCTCCTTGCCTGCGCTCCCAGCTGAGGAGAGGGGCCAGAGGCCAGGGGAGCACCGTGGGAGCTGCCGTGCAGAGGGAGGGAGGGGGTGGCCCTGTGAGCAGCCACTGCCACAGAGAGCAGCTCCCACCCGGGCTGGGGCTGTGCCTCCCACCCTGCTCCTGCCGCCCTCCTGGGGCACACCCGGCCTCTGGGGATGGGGGCCACAGATGTCCACCCCCATTTGTGCCTGCAGACACAGCCTGGCCGTCGGGCTGGTGGCAGCAGCAGGGACAAGGCAGTGCCTATGGCAGAGCTCTGTCCAAGCCCTGGGCAAGTGTTGATTCGTTCAGACACATTGCAGAGGGCAGCAGTGTTCCCCAAACAGGGACATCACGTCTGCTTGGACTGAGCTCTGATGGCAGACCATTGCATAACGCGGCCCTTGACCTGCTCGTGTGTCGCTGTAAAGTACCAAGAACGGCGAGAAACGGCACGATCCAAGTTCAGGAGGAAAGCAGTAGTAGTTCTGTAGTAATTAATTAAATCATCCTTTTATAACAGGCTTCGCAAAGAGTGTGTTGAATGGCGTAAGACAGTTGGGTGCTCGGCCATCCACCCCTTGAGGGGATTGGTCAAGCTCTAAGACACTTATTCTAAAATATCAGAAGGCCAGAACCACAACAATCCTGCATAACAAACCCAGGTGCAAGATAAAGAGTTAGTTTACAAAAACCCATAGCAGTGTTTTTCATAGCTTCTGTGAGAACTGCAAAGTTCTCCCAGACCGCTGCAGAAAGCTGAAAGATTTCTCTACCAAAGCTTTTCAGCATCTACACTTCTGTCTTCCTGCGAATGTCCCAGCCCCAGAGGCCTCCTGCATGGCTGGGATGTCCAGCCGGGAATCTCCGTTCCCTGGCTCCGTGTGTGTGGATGCTGAAAAGCTTTGGTAGAGAAATCTTTCAGCTTTCTGCAGCGGTCTGGGAGAACTTTGCAGTTCTCACAGAAGCTATGAAAACACTGCTGTGGGTTTTTGTAAACTAACTCTTTATCTTGCACCTGGGTTTGTTATGCAGGGTTGTTATGGTTCTGGCCTTCTGATATTTTAGAATAAGTGTCTTAGAGCTTGACCAATTCCCTCAAGGGGTGGATGGCTGAGCACCCAACTGTCTTACGCCATTCAACACACTCTTTGCAAACCCTGTTATAAAAGATGAATTAATTAATTAATTAATTAAGATCAGAACTGCTTTCCCTTCTGAACTTGTCGTGCCATTCCTCGTTGTCAGTGCCGCTCACAGCGAGACATGTGCTCAGGGAACAGGGAATACTGGGTTTGCTCCAGCCAGCTCTTCTCCTCACATGCTGAGAGAAGGGGGGATTTGGGATTTAGGAGTAGGATTTAGCACATGCTCATTAAAAAGCTTCCCAAACAGAGAGGAAGTGGCTGCTTGGGATTGTCTTCTCACAGGAAAATGTATTTGTTGGAGAGCTCAGTTTTTATTAGGTCTCTTCAGAATTAAGCATTTCCTAGATAGTTTATCTGTTTTGTAGCCTAAAGGCTGCTCTTGTAAACCACTTCAGAGCAAAGGTAAAGCTACTTTTATCCTCCCCAAAAGACTTCTCATGCTTAAGGCTCTGTATGGTTGTTTATCCTACTTTTATTCAGATGTCTCATTTCTGCAGCATCGGATCATCCCCTGGCCGTGTGGGGGCAAAACTTTGCCTCCTTCCCTTTGGTTCTCTCAGAGGGTTTTTCAGAGACCAGCAGGGGATGAAAGGAAAAGGAGAACAGAGTTTTTACGGAGTATGGAACTTCTCTGGGGGCACCCGATGTTTCTGTAGGGAGGGCTGTGCTCCCACAGAGAGCCCTAAGGTGACAGCGGAAGGGAAGAGGGTGCTGGGGACTTCCTGAGAGGGGAAATAAGAAGCAAAAAAGGCCTTTTTGTGTGTATATAATTCCTGATACATAGAGAAGACCCCCTGGCCAGAATTTTGCATCAGCTGAGGCTGAGTTTATACTTTGGAAAGGAGGAAGAGGAGCTCCCTGCTCGAGGTGATACGAGGGGAACCCCGCATTCCTGGGAAGAGGTGGCCAAGGCTGTCACCTGGGAATTTACTGCTTTATCTGCTGGAGGAGGGCAGGAAGATGTCACATGGTCCTGCAGAAAAATCCTGTTTGGCATTTCCTTCCCATTCAGGGAAGTCATCGCCACACAGTCCTTCCCGATGTGTCACCACGTTCTCAGTGAAGTGAACCAGATTAGAACATATTGTTGGGGGGCGAAGGGGGAAATGAATCATTTCCCATTTTAAAAAATGGCTTTTAAACCTTCAGCTTGCCTTTAGATGAGCTAAATACCAACAAAGGGCAAAAATCAGCTTTGTGCTGGAGGCCCTCTCCCCTTCCTCACCGGTGTGACCAGATTTCATCTCTTTTATCTGGATTGCTGTCAGTGCAGCAGCTTTTAGTGCTGTTAATGCCAGGTTCTGGCCTATATTTTCTTTTTTTTAAGCATGACCATTATCCTGGTTTGTGCAGCCCTGCAGGTGGGCCTGGCCCTTTGTGGGCGAATGAAAAGGCCACATCTTCTGCGCAGAGCTCAACATTTCAGCGTGCAGCTCCCATTCTGCGTTTCCAGAGCACTTTTATAGAACACAGGGCAAAGAGCTGGGCTCTCCTCGCTGCAGGGACACATTAAACCTTCCAGTGACGTCCCTCGATTTCCCTGAACAGCTTGAGAAGAAAAAAAATGCCTTGTTCAAGCTGCGCTCTCAAATATTTCAGCATTTAAAGTGAATCCTGGGCGTTGGTGAGGAGCAGTGGTTGCTCCATTCATCTGGGCCTCGAGATAGCTCTGCCTTAATGAGAGGCTATTTTTAAGAGGCTGCTTGGCCATGAGAGAAGGTCTGAGAGGTGCAAAAGAATCAATGGAAGGAGAACAGGTGGTCTGAAGAGTGGAACAGGGGAGAACTGAAACCTGCTCCCATCATTAGTGGGATTACACAAGGCATTAATATTGCTGTGTTTTTCCACACTCCTGCAAATCCATTATTTCCTGAATGCTTACAAAGTGAGCAATTAATTGGGCACTCTCTCCTGAAGTATTGTTTGTAAAACAAAGGTTGTGTTCTAAAGGAAACAAATCTAAACCTGCTGTTAGCTGCTCCAAGAGCATTCTCACACAACACACTTTTATTTTAAAACCCAGAGGAAGGCAGCAACCCCCTGCAGTGTTCTTGTGTGCCCCTGGGCAGCAGGGGAAGGGGGATTCTGCCCCTCAGGTGAGACCCCCCCTGCAGAGCTGCCCCAGCCCTGCCAACAGCACAAGGACCTGGAGCTGCTGGAGAGAGTCCAGAGGAGGCCCCGGAGCTGCTCCAGGGCTGGAGCCCCTCTGCTCTGGAGCCAGGCTGGGAGAGCTGGGGGTGCTCACCTGGAGAGGAGAAGGCTCCAGGGAGAGCTCAGAGCCCCTGGCAGGGCCTGAAGGGGCTCCAGGAGAGCTGGAGAGGGACTGGGGACAAGGGATGGAGGGACAGGACACAGGGAATGGCTTCCCACTGCCAGAGGGCAGGGATGGATGGGATATTGGGCAGGAATTGTTCCCTGGGAGGGTGGGGAGGCCCTGGCACAGGGTGCCCAGAGAAGCTGTGGCTGCCCCTGGATCCCTGGCAGTGCCCAAGGCCAGGCTGGACATTGGGGCTTGAAGCAGCCTGGGACAGTGGAAGGTGTCCCTGCCCATGGCAGGGGTGCCACTGGATGATTTTTAATGTCCCTCCCAACCCAAACCATCTGTGGCCCCACGATTCCACGGCTGTGGTTTGGCTTCCACACCGGGAACTGCGAATCCCAGAGTCCCTAATGGGCCCTAATGATCCTGATGGGAAAATTCCAGCTTTGGCCCTCCCCGGAGCTCCCAGTGCTGGGGCAAGGCTCTCGGTTAACAGCTTGTTATGCTGAAGGAGTAAAGAGCACGGGAAATTATTATGGCCCATATGTTACTAAAAGGGTTTTAATGGGGATTAGGGGCTTATGTAACGTGTGGGCCTAACCCACATTGGGCTTAATTTATGGTGTTTTCTCCTTGTCTTTAAAAAAAAAAGGGCTTGTTTCCTAATGATAAGCTTGAGCACTAATTTAATTTACTGTTTTACTGCTCTTAGGCACAATCAGAACACATTGGAATAAACATTTAAAGCCCCTTACGAAACTGTTTGTTGGGTTTGCCATTATTCTTTTGGCTTTTTTTTTTTTTTTTTTTTTTTTTTTTTTTTT
>VZTI01002082.1:2414-32559 GCA_013397865.1 Struthidea cinerea | reverse complement strand
TCTGCTACAATCTGTAGTCCCCTTGGAAAAATAAAAAAAAAAAAAAACCTTCAGGAAAGTTCGGCAGCAACGGGAATTTTCCAAGCCCCTGGAATAAGCAAAGGCCAGAAGAGAGCTTCAGCCATACAAAGAAAACAAAATCAAAGTCTAAAGCAAAAAATAGTAAAACTAAATAATTAGACAGTGTGGCTGGTGGGGAAAAAAAAAGAGAGAGGTTGAAATTGGTGAAGAATTCTAAGTTTATCACGAAAAAACCTTTAAAAATTTCAAGTGCTGAAGTGTATTTTCTATTCTTTGTGTTTCCCAACAGACACTGCCATCCCTCCTGTGCTGCATTTGGGAAGATGTGGGCTGTGTTTTTCAGAGCAGACATATGTTTGCTTGTGATGTGTCAGGGTTTTGTTGCCAGCTTGGTGTACTCTGGGGCAGTTCTAAAATGCTGAGCTGTTTTAGAAACAGTTCCAAATTAAATCAGAAATGTGCAGAGATTCAGCCTCTCTGCCAGCCAACTAAAAAAAAAAAAAAGACAAAAAGTCATCTGTGTTTTGTTATCTGGTATTACAGTTATTGCTAATTTGAAAAGAATCTCACAAATTCACAAGGCATTTCTCCCCTGCACAGAAGCCAGGGGAATAGGTGCCCAAAATCCATTTATTCACGTACAGAATTGGTTTTATCCTTGTTCTGACTAATTTACCAACACAGAAATTGGAGGGGTTTGGGGGTTTTCTCTGAAATTCCTGAATTTCTCCTGTCCAGGATTAATTTCTGTATTTATTTTGAATGTCTTTGCATACATCCCTGTCTCTTGCTCTGGCCTCAAGGCCACTTCAGGGAACAGGGATCAGCCGTGTGTCTGAATCCCTGTGGGATCTTCTCCTGGCTGGAGGCACTCAGTGCCTCCCCCTGTTCACACCGTGGCCCTCGTGGGAAGGTTGCAGAACTCTGGAGCTTCTCTGGAATCTCTCATGCTGATAGCCAAGAATTCATTAATTCATCACCTCCCAAACACTGACAAAACTCCCAAACAGTTTTTAAATTCCCTCCCCAAACTGTGAATCATTCCTGCTAGGGATGCATTTGGGGTGGGTTTTTTCCCCTCTGGAATCCTTTATTAAACGTTATTCCCAGCCTGGAATACGGTGATGCCCTGAAGTGGTCTTTAGGTTACCTGCAAACATTTTACCTTTTCAGTGGTTCCTCTTAATGGCTTCTCAATCCCCTTTTTTCCCCCCGATTGTAATTCCACTTCTTAAGTTAAATGTTATTATTGTGGATTTGTGTTTTGACTTTTCAGCCTCCAAAAAGGTCAGATTTGAATAGTTTATGGCCTCCTTTGCCGAGAAAAAGTTCAGTGGCTGCATCTTGAATCAGGTCACATACTCTGCTTGAAACTAAATCAAGAATGGCTTTTCCTTTGTGGGTTTTGGGGCCAATCAATTGAAGAAGCAATCCTTTACGGTGTTTAAATTAATGCCGTCTGCCGGAGGCCCAGTCCTGATGGGCACTGAGTCTTTGTCAGCACAAAGCCAAAGCCGGAATTCGCCTCCATCCCAGCCACACCACTACACACGGAGCATTTGCCTTTTTGGATTCCAAACACTCCTCAGACTCTTATTTCCCCCCCTAAACCAGCCGTGGCCTGATTACCCCAGTTTCCTGAGCTGTCAGTTTGCTCATTCTGCTGACTTCAAGCCGGGTTCGTCTGTCCTCGGCGTGGCTGGGAGTTGTGGCATTGCACACACAGGCACACCTGCTCCACCTGAGGCTGCTTCCCAGTTTTCTGTCGGGGCTGAGGCGGGGATGTCCCTGTTGAGCTGGGCTTGGCTGTGTTCCCTGTTTCAGCCCGTCCTTTCCCTGAGAATGCAGCGTTTTCCACCCCTGGGAAAGGCACCCTCCTGCAGTCAACGCGCTCGTCCATGTCCTGCCTTTCTCCCAGCCTCAGCTTCGGAATTCCCTTGCACTTCTTGATTTTAATTCTCAGTCACCGGGCTGGATTTGGGAACCTCCCCAGGCAGCAGCAAATCTCCCCCGTCCTTCCGTGTTTTCCATGAAGGGCTGAGGCTCTGCCCCTCCATCTGGAGCTCCGGAGAGCCCCGGCCGCCTCCTGCCTCCCCAGCTCCCACCACAGCACTGCTGACATTGGTGCTGATCATTTCTGGGCTTCCCCAGCTCTGCACTTGTCCTCCTGGCAGGCCGGGGTGGCTTTTCCCTCATCCGAGTGCTTTCACAGGCATCTCAACGCTTAGGTGTCCGATAATTGCAGCCCTCCGTGCTATGACCGGGAGGTGCGCGGCAGAAGCAGCAGGGAAGATGCAAAAAGCAGCTTTATCAGACACGTTCCCCCTCTTCCCACGTGCTTTCTGTGCCTGCAGAGCCGCGCACAAGTGCACAGCCATCAGCTGGAACGGGCTGGGAAATCATCTCGGAATCACCACGTGAAACGTGCTGAGAAAGCCAATTTACGGCTCCGCTGTGGTCTTTAGCGACCACCTAGGAAGGTGGGGAGAAGGAAATAGGCGACATCCCTGTGTCACCGTGAGAGCGCAGGGGTCACCTGGTGCTTGGAATGTCGTGTGCCAGCCCTGCCAGCCCCAGCTCCTCGGGAGTCACGGAACAGAGCAGGGCGTTTCAGCTTGGAAACAGGGCAGTTCCAAAGGAATCAGAAATTCTGACCAGCAGGGAGAAGGGAAATAAGGAGTAATTAATCCCGACTTCTGCGCACACCCAGCCCAGCGCTGGCCCGAGGGAAGCATGGGTGGCCTGTCAGGGCGAGCAGAAAGCAGCACTTTGTCACAAAGCCCCCCAGGGGTGACGCTCACCCACAGGCTGTGACTCGCAGACTGCACTCAGGAAGCAGCAGCCCCTCTCTGAGAGACAGAAACGAGGGCTCAGTCACAACCTCCAGATTAAGGAACCCCTAAAATGCAGATGGCTGGAAATGGGGAGGGATAATTGCGGGCTGCATTACTGAGCACTGGCTGTGGCAGCTTTTCTTCCACCGTGCCCTTCTGGTCCCAGCAGAAGCAGGAGAAGGGACAGGGAGCTTTTGGTCCTGTAAGGTCCTGCAGCACCACAGCTCCGTGGAATAATGAAGGATGAGAATGAGGATTCAGCTCTCAGTGTCTCTCTGTTGCTGGCCAAATGCCCTTGGTGGGGTGTTACTGTTCTGCCTTCGCTGCTCTCTGTACACAACAGTGACAACACTGCTTGGAGGGGTTAGAGCTGTATGGCAAAAGCATTTTTCATCTGGAAATGAGGTTTAACATTCTAGGTGGAGAAGCAGCCTGATTGTAAATATCTCCTTTGCAGATGGCACAGATGTGGACGTAACTTTCCACAACTGAATCAAGTGACTTTGAGTTATGCCATGCTTGCCAGCAACTACCAGGTGCATTTGTCAGAGCTGCTGCTGAGGCAGAGAGCAATAGGGTGAGTTCAACCTGCACCTAACCATAAATAACAAAAAAGGCACAGGAGGAGACATTAAAATCCTGCACGGCATTTTGTTTGCAATAACTAAAGCAGAAGTGTCTTCCTGAAATGGTTCAGCATTGACCTGAAACTGAGTTTCATATCCCCAGGGTTAATTTCTTGTTGCATCCCTCAAGCAACACACATGTTTTTATTGTACATGCAGACGTGGAGGGAATTGGAATCAAACATGAGCTGAGGACCCTTCTTGCCATCCCCTCAGCACTGGTGAGGCCATGCTTTAGAAAGTGAAATGGAACCAACAGGACCCACCCAAAGGAATCACTCCATTAAAAACCCCAAGCCAACGAGGTGGCTTTAAAATGAAGACTGGTTGTACAGCCCCCTTTAGACAAACGGGAGAAGATGAAGAGATGTGAACATTATGCTTCTGAAAATAATGGTTTTCATTCAAAAGGGGAAGATATCAAAGATTTATTTTGCTCTTTTTCTGAAATCAAATTCTTTGAGAAGGCACAGCTGTACCCTGAGCTGTACCTTCCCTTTGAACCCCGCACAGCTGTACCCTGAGCTGTACCTTCCCTTTGAACCCCGCACAGCTGGCACTTCAGGCTTTCATCTTCCACGGGTACTCCAAAGAGCCTCGGCAACCACTTGAGTGAGTTCAGGCAGCCACACAAACATTCCCTAATGCAGGACCCGAGGTGCCAAGCGAGTCCCCTCCGTTCCTCCGGTGAATCTGGTGAGGGAAACACTTTCAGCCACCTGGGAGCTGAGAAGGGCTTGCATCTTGTTTGGAATCCCAGCTTGCTGGCACTGATGCTGCTCTCCTGGCTGCCATTCAGCCCTGCTCCTAGGCCCTTTATCAATTATAAAATATTCTAGCTCAACATTCTGCACATGGAAGGGGCAAGAAAATGAGCTTTATTCTTACCATGTGTTTAAAAAATATATGCAGCTTTGGGGGTTGTTTTTTCAGCTCTCACCTGCATCGTGGTATGGAAATCAGGAAATTGGGCTGTAAATGATTAATTCAGCTGCTTTTCCATTGTGCTGGGTTCCACCTGGAGCTGTTAAATTGGCCTGGGAAGGTATCACTGAATTCAAACTGGGAAATGGAAGAGCAACAGTCAGAAATGAAGGAGCTCCACAAGCAATGCCTCTGGACAGCTGGAGAGGCAGGAATCTCCCCTGGGATGCTGGGGACCAGCAGGAAGAGCCTGGCAGAGCCTGTTCAAACAGCCATGAAATGCCAGATGAGGATGGTGAGTGGGAATCTACCAGCTCTGGTCCCAGCCATGCCCTGGAGAACTGTCAGGAGTTCTCTGCTCCCACACCTTTGCCCTTCCTATGATTTTGGGACGTGCTGGGGAGGGGCTGTGGGTGCCAGCTCCCTCACCCTGCCCAGTGGGGTCTCTGCTGGGCTGGGGATTTATTTGAAAGCCCAAGCCTCCAGCACAGTTTATTCCCTGTCAGCAAAGCAGCAGCAGCACCACGGGACTCTGCACAGCTCACTGGTAATGAAGCCCAAATTAATTCCAACGCTGGCTCCCAGTCCCACAGAGGGAAAAGAGGCAACCTGAGCACAGTAACCCTGGGAAGAAAACCAAACCTCCTGTGAGGTCCCAGATGGCAGCAGGCAGAGCCTCCTCCCTGCTGCCTTCTCTAATGACCTAAACTCCCTTCTCCCTGGGCTTTCATCAGAGATGAGCCCCTAAAGCTTGTTTCTCCGCAGCCTGGCGTTTGGAATCGAGCTTTGAACACCCAGCTGACGGATTTCCTGGCCGCCTCGTGTGAGCTTGTACCTGGTGCTTTTCCCGGTCCCTGTGCCTTGGTGCCTCCCCGGGCTCGGTGGTGCTTGGTGGCGAAGGTAATTCCTGCTCCCAGGAGCGCAGCCCGCTCTGGCTCCCGGCTGCACACCGTAGCGAATCCTGCTGCCCCCGGTCTCCGCTCGGGCACAGCTGGGGCTGGGTTGGAGCAGGACACCTCCAGGGGACACAGAGGGGATTCCAGGAGCTGGGCCCACCGTGGTTTAACCAGAGAGCCCCATTTCACACTCCGAGAGCAGCCCAAGTCCACGGGCTTAAACCTGTGGCTAAATGTTTGCTGAGTGGGCCTCAAAGCACAGAAGGAGGGGACAGTGTCCTCCTCCAGCTACCTTTTTAAAAATAATTCCTTCTTCTGCTTCGGAGGAGTGCTGCTGTGAGGAGCTCTGGTTGCCTGCTGCCAGTGAGATTTCCTAGCACAGAAACAAAAGTGAGAAGCATGTTAAATGCTGCTTCAGGGGAAATGATTATTCCAATGCATTGTCTAAATGCTCCTATAAAAGCTGCAATTAATAAAAATGCATTGATTTGAGTCTTCTCATGCACAATGCCCAGTTCCCTGAGCTTAGCAGGCAGCAAAGCCTGTGCTATGGAACGGATTTCCACTCCCTAATTAATAACCTGATGATTTCTACCAGGTACAGCTCTTTGTTTGTAATTAGTGAAGCAAATGAGGCTAGTATTTTTGTCACAAGGTGCTGAACAACACCTTTTCCACACACTGTAGCTTATGCCAAGAAAAACTCTGTGGTTTTTTTAGTCCTAGCCTAAACAGCCTCGGGATGGGGTTTAGTCCCTTTTATAGTGGAAGTTGTGGGCAAATGTGCATTCAACAGTCAGAAATACAAGAGTCCCCAGAGAGTAGGGCTGTGTGAGCAGAGAGGAGCAGTGCAGCCTGAGACAGAAATGATGCCTGGATCCCATTTTAGGCTGGGTTTGAAAGGTGTTTCCCTGCAGGGAAGCAGCGCCAGGTGCCTCTGTCTCCCTGCCTTCCCACGGTCTGTGGTGGATAAAGCTGGGAGTGCTCAGCCTGTGCAGATGGATCCACACATGCAGGCAGCTCTATTTCAGACTGCAGGCTCCAGCTTTTAGGAACAGCCTCGGGCCCTGCCTCAGGAGCTCCTCTGTAGTAGCTTTGATGTGACAAATGTAGTCACACACGCGCTAAGACAGAAATTAAAGGGAACAGGGAGAAGAGCGGAAAAAGAGCCCTAATCAGCGCTCAGGATGATGGATTGACTCAGAATGAGACACCAGCCCCGATCCCTGTGCAGCAGGAGCCGTGCTGGTGGAGAGAGAGCGCAGGGAAGGGCGGGAGCAGCTTGGGAAGCCCTGCTGTTCCCGAGGGACGGAGTCCCTGCAGCTCCTGGGGGAGGGGTGCCACCTCTGGAGCCAGGCAGGACCCACCCAAGGGAAGAGCTGTGTTCCCTCCAGAGGTTCCCAGAGCAGGCTGATCACGGCAACATCTTTGACCGTGGCATCACAAGGTCTGCTCTGACCAGACCTCCTGGTCCCCGCAGCCCAAGCACTCCCTGTTGGAAATGGATCTGCCTTCAGCTGTGTTATCCTGAATTTACGGCTGAGTAAGGAATGTGCAGGACATGTTACCTGGATAAGTGCTAAAGGTGTCAAAATAATGTATTTCATTTGTAAAAGTTCCGAATGAGAAAAAGCTGATTTACAGGCAGACAGTGTTCTGGTCCCTTTCCAATATTTTTGCACATAAATGCAAAGATCGACAAATGGAGCTTGTTTTTCCATGGAGACTACAGCAGCTCTTGATTTAGTAAACCACAAAAGTCAATGTCTTAAAGCAGATAATTTCTTAATTCGTTGTAGCATTTTAATGACTCAGTGTTTATTTTGATCTAAGGCTGTTTTTTTAAGCCACCTCAGTTCCTTTCTACTCAGGTAGAATAGATAATCCTCCCTGGCATGAAGCAGGCACTGCTACGTAAATATAAAAAGATCTCTATAACCTTAAAACACTGCACAAGATTCATTGCACTAATCCTGTGCCCAGTAATAAGATTCAAGTGTCTCATGGAAGGTCTCAGTGATCCCTGGCAGGAGCTGCCTGACCCGGGAAGGTCGCATTCCTTTTGGACAGACCTCAACATCGTTTAGGGGCTCGAAGTTCTTTTTCAAGCATTGCTTACCCTGAGGGAACTCGAACCAACCAAACTCCTCTAGGTTTTCCCATCATTCTTATTTAGGTAAAGTAAGAAAATCTCTGATTTCTGGGTTTTATGGGTTTAGAGCCTTTATTTCAGTCTCCAAGCTTCAGGCTCACAGTCTCTACTTCAGTTCTGTGCTTCCAGTCTCCTGACTGTAGGTGACTTTCAGTGATTAAAAAATCCCCAGAATCAGCAGGAGGTTTGGGGGTTCCATGCTCCAGAATATCTGAAAAGCCACAGAAAAGAGGGAAATGCAAAATGTCCCTGTCTGCCCCACGAGGTGCAGTACCCAGCACTGCTGTTGCCAGGGGTGGGAGCAGCTGGATTTCTGCTTTCCAGACATGGTTATTTCGCATGGGAATGAACTAATCCCCATGGGGGTGCAAAGGGCTGCTGGCCCAGCCACGACTGTGGGACTCCCTCTCTGACATCACAGATCAGCTCTGACCTGTCAGGTACTGTGTTTGCAGCAGCATCTCGGGCTTTGAAAGGGAGGATGTCAGCTCTGCTCTGGCGTGGGGGAGAAAAGGAGCAGAGAGCAATTCTGAGGGAGCTCTGGGCTCCCTCTGGTTATTCCCTGAGTGGACATTAAGGGATGTTTTACCTCACACCTCACCAGACCCCCCAGAATGTGTGCACTGCCTCCGCTCGTTCTCAGTACGCACCAAGATTGGCGCCCCAGGCAGGCCTTGAGTGCAGCCCTCAGCACCTCCTGCATAAATCCATTTCAAATGTGACCTCGGGAAATCAGGCTAACTGCTGTAAATTCGGTTCCTGGAATCAGCCCACCATGCCACGTCCATCCTGAGTCCACTTCCTGGCTTCTGTGGGAGGGGAATGGATTCTTTCCAGGCTGGTATCTTCATTTTACTGAGTCTGCTTTTGACTGCGTCCTTGTTTCTTGGGTCAAAGCTTTGTCCTAGCACATGTAATTGTAGATATTTAATTAACAACTGGAAAAAATGGGTTAATCTGGCTTAGTAGCTGATAAGGATCTCCAGACTATTGTCAGATCCTTTTGCTTTCCCAATTCTTTTGCAATTCTTGTGACATACAAAAAGATGTATCGTTTTTTATTTCCCCCCAAAAACTCTGAATTAGCCTTTGATTATCTTTTTACAGATACATCTGTGATCTTTCTAACATCCCTTCATTGTCTTTTTTCTCTGTCCAGCGTCCCTTAGCCAAACAAGGGAACAGCACAAAAAAGAAGCAAGAATTTGGACAGTGCCCCACTTCACTTCCAGTGAGTTCAGCCTTTGACATGCTGCAATCAGAGGTGAAAAACACGGTAGGATATTCCTTTTTCTCCAAACTGCTTTAGGCTGATCACTCTTTGGCTTTAAAACTCTGTGTGTTGTTCAGACTCCTGCAGCTGGCATTTCAAATAAATGTCTTCATAACACAGCCTGCACGAGTGTCAAAATTCACAAATATTTGGGAATTCTGCAGGGCTGGTGTGGCTGAGCCTCTGTTTCTCAGCCCCCTCACGTGCGGGAATTTTGGGGCTGCAGATTCTGAGAGTTTTCAGTCTAAAATTAGCAACATTTTCCCGTTAACAGGCAGGTATTTGCTTTTGCACATAAACAGCACTGCAGAGCTGCAGCACATCTGTGCCCATGCAAGAACAAAATAGAGCTGATCAAGCAGCAGAAACAGTTTTATTTCCTGTGTTGTGTTTTTGCCTCGTGTCTCCTGGTTGCTTTCAAGGGCACATCTTACACCAAAAAGAAAGTCTGAATAGACAACCAGAAAGTCGAAAATTTGCAGAATGATTAGATGTCACTTCCAATAAGTGGGTGGCTGGGTCAGCAAATTCAGAGGCCAACATAGGCCAAAATTGCTGCATAATCTGCATATGGATTTGTATTGGTCTCTCTCCAAGTAATGTGCTGTCACTGAGAAGAAATGTGGCTTTTCCAATGGCCAACTGCTTCCTTGGAAAAGATTATTTGTCAAATCTGAGCCTCAACATTTAGCAAAAAGGCAAAACATGTTGTCCTTCTTTTGAAAATGCTGGGTCTTCAGCAAGGCTGGGAGACTTATAAAGGTTATGTAGGCAATAAGTCCCCAAATCCCAAAATGCAGCCACACCTGGAGCTTCCCACTGGCCAGGGCAGGGAGGAAATTAGGGAAACATCTAGAAATGGAAGGGGATTCACAGGAAAGGAAGGAATAACCCTATAAATATCTAAACTCCTGAAGATGAAGTAGTAATAGTCACATTTTCAGCTTTCTGTCCTGTTCAAAGGATGTAAAATTTCCTTTGTGGCCTGAAGCACTCAGCTGGTGCTGTGTTCACTCCGTATGACATCAGGAAAGGCACAACCAGGCACAGCCATCCCACAAAGCTCTGTCTTCAACTGCAGGGCAAGTCTTTTAGTGGAAGAATTTGCGAGGTGCTCGCTGAAAGATGTCCACTTTGTTCACTTCTGGAAATACCCAGCAGCTTTCCTTCCCCTGGCATTTCACAGCCAGCACCTGGCACCTCCTGGCCACATCCTGGAGCCAAGTGAGGCAGCTCTGACCCTTCCTCTTCCCAAGGAATCAGGGCAGCCCAAAAACCACGGGAGCAGAGAGGGAATGTGTCCAACAGAGAGCTGTGGAGGGCGACTGTCAGCTCTGAGAAGTGAAGATGTTTTGATTTAGGGAGGGGGTTAGTTGTCTTTTTTTTGTTTTGCCTTTTTCCTTGTGTTATATGGAAGGTGCAGCATAATTAACAAGAAGATCAAAAGACAAGGGGCTGCTGGAGTCCAGTGGAGGCCACAAAGACACTGAGGGGTCTGGAGCAGGAGGAGACACTGAGGAGCTGGAAAATGCAAGCACACACCGTGTGCATGTCAATGGTCTACACAAACCCCCACCCTCGTGTTCCTGAGTGCATGCAGAGGCTGGCAAGCAGATTAATACATTTATGACAAGCCTGTGACTCCTCAGCTGCTGCTGAGTTGAAATTTGCTGTGTGAATGTGCCGTGGAGCTGCAGCAGCTGCTCGGGCAGAAAGGGCTTCACCACTTGGGGAAATTGAAATCAAAATGTTAAATAATTACAACCTCTTGCAGTCCCACATGCTGCAGACAAAGTTCTGACAGGAACATGATGTTCTTTTCTTGCCTGATTTGCATCCTGAAGGGTCTGGATTATTCCTTGGGATACAGCAATGTGCTGTGCTTTGAGTTCCACCTCCTGCACTGTCAGAGGGTGCTGGTTCCTCTGAGCCTCTGTGCTCAGCTCAGGTCCTAAATCTGGGTGTTCTTCTGAGCCTCTGTGCTCAGCTCAGGTCCTAAATCTGGGTGTTCCTCTGAGCCTTTGTGCTCAGCTCAAATCCTAAATCTGGGTGTTCCTCTGAGCCTTTGTGCTCAGCTCAGATCCTAAATCTGGGTGTTCCTCTGAGCCTTTGTGCTCAGCTCTGATCCTAAATCTGGGTGTTCTTCGGAGTCTTTGTGCTCATCTCAAGGCTTAAGCCTCAGTGTTCCTCTGAGCCTTTGTGCCCAGCTCCATCCTAAATCTGGGTGTTCCTCCTAAATCCTATCAAGCCGTGGGAGGCCAGGGGCGGGGAGATGATGCTCTGGCCACAGAGGAGAAAGGGAAATCAGGAGAAAGCCCCTCTGTAGTGGTGGCACCGGGTGCAGGTTCCCAGCCTACTTCTCCCCGGGCACTCAGGAGCTTGTCAGGCAGGAGGAAAGGGCAAAACCCCCCCTCACGCCTGGCTGAGGAATATAAACCCACTGAATTTATTCTTGAGACACAGCGAGCTCGAGCAGGGCCCTCTCAGGCCTCTCACACATCCCACAATTGTGTGAATAAAGATTTTAACAGCAGCAGCTCCTCGGCTGTTACTCCATTCCGTGCACATTCACTGCACAGGTTTTGCAGTGGCAATGGGGGGTTATAGTGAAGAAAAACAGCTTTAAAATTTTTAAACACCCCAGCTTTTGGGCCCAAATGAATGTGTGTTATCTCTCAGGAGGATGTCGGCTGCAAGGCACAGTTATGGCAAACAAGGGTAGGTCAGGCCTGCCGGTGATTTGGGCTCGGTGCCCCTGCCCAGGTTTTCGGAGAGCTCTGGCAGACCTCGAGCAGTCCTAGGGAGCAAACGAGGTGTGCACACCCCAAGGCATCGCCCAGACTGCCGGGAAGGGCCAGCACTGGAGGAGAGAGCTGGGAAATGCAGCATGTTTGCCTGGGGGGTGTGAGTGAAGAGCCAGCATGTTCACAGGTTTCCTTCAGCTGAGCTCCCGATCATCCTGCAAACCTCCTTCCACTGCACTTGGGGGCTTTTAATCCAGACCCATCTGTACCAGATCAAAATCATTTTCATTGTAAGCAAATAGAAATTTATGACTTTCCAGAATCATTTATCAGTATGGGCTCAGCTGCCTCAGTGTTTATTAAAAGGATCTCACAACCAGCTTTTTCCAGGGGTATGAAATCGCTGCAGGGAGTGATGCCCCAGACAGTCCCTTCCAATTACCCTGAACTGTAAGACTCAGTCGCTCTGAGTCATTCCATTCTTCAAATGACTGTTTTCATGGGTGTGATTTAAATTATGCCAAAGGTTTTTAATTAAAGTCACCCTTGTCATGCAAATATTTAATTCGTATTGATATATATTTTTAGCTATAAACCACCGTCTTGATTTTTGGAAAAGGCTCTTTAAAATTCATAGGAGTGTTTTAATACAACGCTGTGTTGGTTGTGACATGAGGTATCTGCCAGTCACTCACTCCCTGCCTGGCTGCTGAGGCTGGAGAGGTGAAATCCCACCTCAGACTCTTTCAGAACAGCAGAGGCTGTTGCCAGGCTTGTGTTGTTTCAGAAAAAAAAAATGAATAAAAATAATACTTCATAAAGGAGGGCTTGCAAAATCTTGTAACTCTTCCTGAGCTGGTGGAGTCACCCCCCTGCAGGAACAGCTGAAGTGTTTTTCTGAAGAAGAACTCCGGTTTTAGCGTTCAGCATTTTAAGTAAGTGTTTTAATATGAGAACTTTCAAGAGTCAGAGTCCAACAAGTCAGCAGAAATAGCTTGATACGGGCTTTCAGCAATTGGATATTCCCATTTCTTTTAATGTGGGCTCTCAATTATGTCATAATGAAATTGACCTGATGCTGTTCCCAAAAAAAAAAAAAAAAGGAGTAGTAAGGCCTTGTCTCTCTACTCAGCCACTGAGGTTTAGAAAACTCAGGGGGAATCCTCTCCTAAACATAGTTTTGAGCAGCTAACGGGGTCTGTATTTTTAAGGGACACTAACAGTGTCTCGTATTCACTGTCCCTCCTCTGAAATTCCCGCTGGGAGCATTTTGGGCTCAAAGCAGCTCCTATTTGCACTCTCAGTGTGTGTAGAGGAATGGGCAGTGGCTCTGGGACTGTTGCAAACCCAACAAAAACAAACCTGGAGGCTCCTCAGCCCTTGTGTGGGGCCGGGGAATCCCTCCCCAGGTGGGTCCCTGCGCTCAGTGCTGCCTTTGGACGTCGGGTTTGACCCGTCCTGAGCGAGCACGAGCGGAACCCGTGGAGGACGGGCCAGAAGTCATTCATGAGGGGGCACAAATGGGTGTCACCTCAGCTGCTCCTCCCTCTTCTTCTTGTGAGACCTCATTCTCCCGACGATGGATGCAGAAGGCCCCCCCGAAGTCCTGAACAACATCCCCCTGGTTGTCCCGTGGCCTGGCTGGTCCCACAGAGGCCGCTTTTACACCAAATTCGCCGTGACAATTGCACGGCAAACCAACAGCAGGAGGAGATGGAGCTAAAAGCAAGCTGGCAATCTGTGTATGGCTTCTTAAAAAAGGCAAATGGAGCACCGAAGGCAGCAAGCACCTCAGAGGGAACTTTGCTGCTTTTCACTTCCTCGCGCAGAATGCTGATGAGGGCTTTTTTTGGGGAGGGGTGGGGGCTGTAAACAAAAATATTCCTGCAGCTTTTGGCTGTGAAATAGCAGTCAGGGAAAGCCAAGAAGGTTTCAGAATGTGTTTCTGTTTGGTTCAAAGATTCTCCCTCTTTTTTTGCAGCCACATTTAATATTCTCTGCCTATCTAAGGTGCATTTGGACACACAGCTAACAGAGCCATGCTTCCCGAAATGTATCTGGCCAGAGCGGGAGCACAGGCCTGCAGGAATGTGTGGCTGCACACACACGAGGGAGGGGATGCTTCTTGCAGGCTTTTCTCCGGGGATTTTGCTTTAGCTCAGGAAATCTGGGCCTCCCTGTGCTTTGGGGCACGGGTCTGACTTTGCTCTGCACTGTTCCCTTTTCCAGGTGGCCTCTGAGGCAAGTACAGAGAACGTGCTCCGAAAAAATGTTATCTCAAGAGGTGCTTTAGGAAACAGAAAACCTGCAACAGTGTTGGTTTCTGAAAGTCTCCCAGCAAGGCAGAGATCCCCAGGATAAAACCAGTGGCACCCTTTGGTCTACTCAAAGGTTAATTGAGTCTGCACTGTCAGTAAGGCTGAAGGAAGCAGAGCAGGATTTGAGAGAGCAGCATCAAAAAGCCCCATTTAGTGATCTGCAGAGGCTGTCAGCTGCTTGACAGGAGTGAGCTGAGCTCTTTTTAAAACAAGCTTCTCTTATTAATCATGCTTCTGGTTTCTCTAATTATCTGCTCGTTGTTCCGTAAAAGACTGAGCACTTTCAGCATTCCAGCAAAGAAATCAGAGTCTGCTGGTACACAGCGATGTAATGTCAGAGAAGCTGACCCCAGCACTGTTTGTAACAGCTGGTGTCTCCCCCTAGGCCAGCCCAGACCCCATCTGCCTCTCCAGAGTCAGAACACGAGCCTGGTTCTCTTTTTATGCATCTCACAGCATCTCCTGATGAAGCAGTCAGCTGGGTTGTTCCTCTGCTGCTCTCTCTGTTCTCCCAGAAACAGTGCAGATAAAATGACAGATATTTCAAATGAACCACTGCTTTGGTTTGCAACAAAAAGCAAGAGAAGCTTTTTTTTTGCAGAGGAAGGCAATAGGAGCATTTCATGTGCTCTTGCCTTCTCCTGTGCCTCTGGAGGGCCAGATGAGGGAATTAGAAGGTGATGCTTGAAGGCAGCCTTTGCCAGAACAGGAATTGCCCCCGTGTCTCACCAGCCCAGCTCACAGGTCCCAGATACCTGGAGCAGGTAACACAGGAATTTTGGATTTCTGGGATGTCTCCAGAGAGGGAGACCCCACACCCTCCCTGGGCAGCTGTTCCGGGGCTCTGCCCCCTCCATGGACAGAAATCCTCCCTCAGGCTGAGGTGGAACTTGTTGTGTTTCAGTTCACGGCCATTGCCCCTCATCCCGTCACTGGCACCACTGAGCAGAGTCTGGCACCGTCCTCTGACAGCCCCTGGGGACGTTTGTGTGGGTTGAGGGGACATTTGTGTGGGTTGAGGGGACATTTGTGTGGATTGATGGATCCCCTCTCAGCCTTCCCCACCCTGACCAGGCCCAAGGCTTTGTGAAGCCCTCCACATTCGTGTCCTTTGGGAGCAGGAGTTTGGATTGTCCTTCGGAAGGGTCTATGGCCATAAGTCAGTCTCCCTCTGAAATGTAAACCCATCCATGGGATTACTGGTTTCCCATTCCCAAAGTCTTGCTCTCTTTCTGGTTTTTATCCAGGTTTGAGATGGTTTTTAGCAAATGTACTTCATGCAAATTGGATCTAAGCAGTAATTTGCCACTACCATTTTTACATCTGGAGTGACAGCAGTCCCGTTCTCATTTGTGTCACTTTGCCACCCAACACTGTTGTGTTCCAGCACCTCCTACACCAAATCAACAGTAGCCATGAAATTATTCATACATTTACAAGCCTGAGACTCTCTCTTCTCACCTTTGGGTAAAAGCTCCCTTTAGGCTAAATTGAGGGAGTTAATTTTTCACGTTTTCATTCACATGGACCAACCCTTGATTGGTGCTATTTGCTTCTGAAGAGTGTTTGATTTAGGCTGGTGTGGTTTTTCTGGTAACAAACTGAAGCATGGCCCATCAGTGCACCTGGAAAGTGATTTCTGAATGCGTCCTAAACAAATATTTCCTAAATATGTTTTTGTTCTTTGTGTCTTGGCGTCTCCAGATCAGATTTGCCGATGACCCTCTTTGGTTTCTCCTCTGGCAGTTTGGGCAAATGTAACTTACATACAATGGTCAACCCCTGTAAAGATGTGATGGGATCACTGTCTGCAACAACTATTAATTCTTAGGATTTAGCAACCAGGGTGTCTGGCATTGCTGCTTTGGTGCAAGGGTGCAGAGTACAATCCACTTATCGTCGTCATTATCTGTGTGTTGCAAATAAAAATATCCTTGTCCTTTGGCAGAGCTCTGTTGCTCCAGCCACTGTGACTAGAGGTGCTTTCCAAGCATTTCCTGAGAACCAGACTGGGATTTTAACTGACTTCCCTCCCAAATTTATTTTTACTCTTCTTCACTCGTTTTGCATATAGTATGACTATGTAAGTAATAAAAAAGGAGACCTGATCTACAATAATTGCATGGATAATATTAGAACAATTCTCACCATTCCTGCTTCGCTCCCTCACCCCAGCCCTCCCCTGCAGCTCCAGCAGCAGCAGTTGCTGCTCCCTCTGTGTGATGTAATTTTACCAGTGTGTGCTCCAGGTGCTCTGGGTGTTGGCACAGAGATTACAGGGGTTTTACTCCGACCTTGGCCAAAAGGAGAAGTGTGGGCAGCAGAGAAGGGTGAGCAGTGCGTGGGTGAGGATTTGGAGGCAGCACTTCTGAAAGAGACCAGTTCACCTCCCCACTTAATCCCGGGGAGAAATGAGGAATTTGGGGCCCGTTCGGGTCTGAACGTGCCCGGGTTTAAATGGATCCAAGGCAAAGAAAGGCCATTCCTGGGGCAGAACACTGCCCTGTGTGGAGGCTGTGGCCCATCTCCTCTCCCCTGGCCCAAGCTTGTTCAGAGCACAGATGCCAGGCACAGTGGGGAACCTCAGGCAGCACCCGGAGTGATCTGGGAGGGCTCAGGTGGCCACACAGGTGCACAGACGATACTCAGGACTTCTTTGGAAAGCAGGCCGCAGGTCCAAGCCACTTTTTTTATTCCATAGTTGTCCTAGCCAATTCCCCTTGAATGCAGCACAAACACAAATACTCACACACACTTTCGACACCTGTGTCTGGTCTCGTCCATGACACCCTCTCCTAAGCTTTTGTCATGTTGCCAAAAAGTTTCTTTTGCCAAGTTTTCCAGAATCTGCTTCATACATTCACTAAGGCAACCATCAGTGATACAACGTGAGACTTCCAGTGATGGAAAAGTAGGAAATGATCAATTTAGGTCCATCCTCAAAGGCCAGTTAGAACAAGAAGCGCAGTAATAAGGGGCTGCCGTTCACTCTCACTGCAAACACAAAGCTATGCCTCCCACCCAAGGGAAGACATTATCCCTCTGTGCTTTCCTTGGAGACAGGAAATCCAGATGCAGATTTTTCCATGCATCCTTCAGTCAAAGCAATTATTCCTGGCTCCCCCTCACACTGCAGAGCACGTGCCCTTTGCCAGGTGGATGCTGCACCTCACCTCCAGGTGGATTTCTACTGCCTGTGGATCGCTTGCAGAGCACTTGGGTACCCTTGGGGTGAAGTGTCCTGCATTCTGCTTTATTTCATACTGAGTCCTTGCCTAGATCCTTGGAAGTTTTTTTGCTACTTGGCACGTGCTGGTCGGGGTTTTTATTCCATGATCAGTTTAAATGCAATGTGTCCCTTGCCCAAGTTAATTACATGCTCGGGTTAATGACTCATTGCTTCAGGCTCCTGAGTGGGGAACGTGGCCAGTCATTGATGCATTGGCCATTTTAGTGCCTCTGAGCTGAAGCCTCCATCCAGAGCCTCCCGAGTGGTGCCTTTGCCAGCCAGGTAAGGCCCAGGCAAAATCTCTGCTTATGTGAAACTGCCACTGAGTTCGGGAGGGTGAGGTGTTGGGCAAAGGAGCCAGCTGAGAACCCAGGGAGTTGTGTCAGTATCCGTGTGACATCAGGGGAGTTATTTCAGGTTAGTATCAGTGTGACAGAGGGCCGAGTTCCCAGCCTGTCTGCGATGGCAGCCCTGGAACAAGCAGCTACAACACCTCTGTGGAATGCTTCACAAAAAACTACCCGAGAACACGTTTTGAGGTGAAAAAACCTACATATAGCTCAGAAACCGTGAAACCCCAGTGAGTTTGAGCCACAATACTCAGAGGGATTTGAGCAAGAGCATTTTAGGCTGTGGTCTGTGGGAAACAGGCACTACTTTTGTTTCTGGGAGAGAGATGCTCATCCATCACTGTGATTCTCTGTAGAAGTGAACAAGAAATCCTCTCCAGCACCTTTGAAAATCCCCATCTCTTAAAAAAAATAGATGTCATTGACCACTGGAGGCATTTTTTCCTCTGAGGGAAAGAGGAAGTGGAAGCCTGGAGTGCAGATTTCATTATGCCGCTAATTATAAGTTCCTCTCCTGAGCTGGTTAGCAGCTATTTTGATTAGCTGATGTTCAAGACCACTTACTGTCAGCATTCTGGCAGTTCTACCCCCCCCAAAAAATATTTGTTTCAGGCAGTTCCGCTCTCCTCCTTAGGTAAGGCGGTTGTGTGCAAGCCTCCGTGCGTCTGTTTGTATCCAGTGTCCCAAAGGCAATGTTTGTTTTCTTTGTTTGGCTAGACGGAGGAATCGGTGCTCTCATGTTTTATTCATGGCAGCATTTCTTGTGAATGTGGCCTCCAATATGTATTAGAGGCAAAAATATCACTAACAGTAGTGCCTGAAAGACTCTTTCCTTGTGTTACAAACGGACACACAAATTAAATTACTGCTGTTAATGCCTGCCCACTCCATCATTGTAGCCCGGTTTGGAATGCTGCTGAAGCAATTATCTCCGTTCAGAATTGCAAATCGGGGGTTGGTTTTAATCAAGAAAGTAGGACATCTCATCCTAAACAAAGGCAGCGGCACAGGTCTGTGACACGTCTGACAAATTACTGTCGGCTCGGCAGAACCTATCCAATTACCCTCTCCTGCCGGCCCGGCTCCAGAGGAAGCTCTGGCCGGGCGGTGCTTCCCTGTGCTCGGTCCCGGCGGCCGTGTGCGGCTGCCGAGCTGCTGATCAGAGCAAAGCGTCTCTATCTTGCTGTGTGTGGCTGCGGCATCCCAGCCGGGGATGGCTGCCGGCAGTGCGAGGCGCTGCTCGGGGCTGCTGTCCTGTCCTGTCCTGTCCTGTCCTGTCCTGGTTTAGTGAAGTGCTCGGGATCCAGGGCCGGGTGGGCGCTGAGCTCAGCCGCGCCGGTGCTCCAAAGCCACGCATCCGATCCTCTTTCCTGGAAAAAGTGTGGGGTCACTGTGTGTGCCACATCTGGCTCTGGGAGACACTCGGAGCTGTGCTTGGGCATCGCTGCTGCCGAGCGGCTCCTTCTGCACCGCCCTGGGAGCGGGGAAGCAGGGATCGGGGTAGGTCAAACTCCCGAATTCCCAGAAGCCGAGGTCTGCCCTGCCCTGGGAGCGGGGAAACAGGGATCGGGGTAGGTCAAACTCCCGAATTCCCAGAAGCCGAGGTCTGCCCTGCCCTGGGAGCGGGGAAACAGGGATCGGGGTAGGTCAAACTCCCGAATTCCCAGAAGCCGAGGTCTGCCCTGCCCTGGGAGCGGGGAAACAGGGATCGGGGTAGGTCAAACTCCCGAATTCCCAGAAGCCGAGGTCTGCCCTGCCCTGGGAGCGGGGAAACAGGGATCGGGGTAGGTCAAACTCCCGAATTCCCAGAAGCCGAGGTCTGCCCTGCCCTGGGAGCGGGGAAACAGGGATCGGGGTAGGTCAAACTCCCGAATTCCCAGAAGCCGAGGTCTGCCCTGCCCTGGGAGCCGGGAAGCAGGGATCGGGGTGGGTCAGAGCCCGGATGATGCTCAGGGAGGGCGGCTCTGCCCCCGCCGCCTCGGCGGGCCCTGGGCAGGGAGCGGTGTTCTCTCCGCACAGCCGAGCGCTGCTGCCGCAGGAGCGGAGCCCCGCTGCCCCAGCCCAGCCGGCTCTGCTGGCTCCACCCGAACTGGTTGGGGAGCCCAGACAGGCTCTGGGCCCCAAAGGCAGCGACGCCCGGCAGACCCAGCTCCTGAGTGTCCCTTACGCCTTCGGAAACCTTTCCCAAACCCTTTTGTTCCCGAGTTTGGCTCTCCGCATCCTTTCGGCATGACTGAGGACTCGAGATCCTTCACTGACAGATCGCTGTTTCACAACAGCAACGGTGCATTTTTACGTCCACACAGTGGGAAGGAAAACCAGATTTTCACGGAGGAAGCTCAGTGCCAAGCCAGAGATGACACCCAGCTCCCACCCAGGCTTAGGTAATAACCTGGTGTGGCTGAAGATTTGTTTATTTCATGCCACCATCCTCATTCTCTGTGCGCAGGAAACAGCTCACAGAGAAAACAGGAACCAAGTGGCTTTTGGAGGTCGCTAAGGCAAAACTGGGGTTTGTTTTCCTTGTGTTGCTGAAGTGGCCCTGGACATAAATTTCAGCCAAACGTTTTCATGCAGAATTAAACTCTGCTAGAAACTCTTGCCTGGCTACCCTGCCATGCATGAGCAGAACACAAGGAAACATTTCCTTACAAGCTGGGGAAATGGGACAGCTTTAGAGTAGGGATGTGTTCCCAGCTCTAAAAATATCGTCCTTAACAAGCACTGTAACATGGAAAAGCGTCAAGTGCTGCTCTCATTCCTCCCGAGGTTTAGCACAGGCCCTTCTACCTTCTTAATGCTCTCCAAATATTTCACCTTTTGATATCAGAGCTGGAAAATTTTAAGTTCCTGGGGGAAATTAGTTTAAAATAGGGCTTTGACTAACAATTTCTGTTCCCGGAGCTCGGCAAGGACCGAGGTGCACAGCCAGCAGTAGCTGCTCCTCAGAGCAGTCCCAGGCTCAGGATAGGGCATGCCATCCAAATTAGGAGCTGAGAAAAACCCTCCTGGCAGGCCCAAGCAGGTCCCAGGAGCAAGCTCAGGGGAAACAACCTTTCCTCTCTCTGCAGGCAGCACAGCAGCTGTAGACCCAGTCTTCCATGAAGCCTGGTTCAGCTCCAGAGCCACCACAGAAGGAACCAATATTTAAGCTCTGTTCCCTTGGCTAGACAGGAGCAGTGTCAGACAAAACGGCAACAAAGCCCAAATGAACCCCGGGGGAAATAAACAAAGAGATCAAGAACTGATCAAAGGACCTTGCTGCAAACATTCGAGGATTGTTTATGCCAGAGATGGCATACATGACCTACAGGAATTCAAACTCAGAAATTCCTTTAAGGAAGGGAATAAGGATTTTTTTTATAGTTATGTGCCTATATGCAAATATACATGCATATATATACATATATATTTGTGAATTTTTTACGCCAGCTATTAGGATTTAGTTGAAAGTGTAGCTGTATTTGATGTTCTTAAAATCCTTTGAGTCAATGGATTAAGGAAGAATCCAAACTTTTGAAGCTCTTTCTAACTTAAAACGTAACTCCAGCTTTTATGATTTAATGCAAAATTCATGAAGAAGAACCTAAGGACTTTGAGATCCAGAGCACATACAAAAAGTCCAAGTCAGTCATCTGGATTTTAAGCCAATTTGAAAACTGTCATGGTGGTGGCAAAAAATTCCACACACTTTGGTGTCAGCAAGTTTGGTTCAGGTCCCAGGCTCTGACTCCCAGACTTCAGAACCCCCCGTATTTAATGGTGCCAGCCTTCCTGTTTCTTTAGCTCCATTTAGTGTCAGAACTGCCAAAGTGAGGCGCTCAGTGGACACACTGAGTGTGTCCATCTCTCCCGTGCTGAATGCCCAGCTGAAGGAATTTGAGGTTGATGTAGAGCAGGAGGCTCTGGGTGCTCTCCCAGGGAGCAGCTGCTGAAGAATGAGGTGGTTTTGCCCCACGTTGGTGTTTATTGACCTCCATTAGCTGGCATAAAGGACAGAGGTGGTTTGCAGTGCCATGGGCACACGCAGCTGCTCGGTGGCTCAGGATCAGGCAATCTGGGCTGCTCAGACTCCCCCAGCCCTCCACCCTTCCCTCGCGCTGTGTTTGCGTGAATTTAAGCACAGGGGAGCCTCCTGTGAGGGCTGACCTGGCTGAAAACTCTGCTTTTTTTAGTGGAGTTCAGCAGCAGCTTTCAGCCCAGTGACCTCCCTGAGCTGGCTCAGGGGCCACGCAGGAGCTCCCCGTGGCACCTTGATGATCCCTCATGGAATCACAGGATGGTTTGGGTTGGGAGGGACATTGAAGATCATCCACCCCTGGGCAGGGACACCTTCCACTGTCCCAGGCTGCTCCAAGCCCCATCCAGCCTGGCCTTGGGCACTGCCAGGGATCCAGGGGCAGCCACAGCTGCTCTGGGCACCCTGTGCCAGGGCCTCCCCACCCTCACAGGGAGCAGTTGCTTCCTTAGTATCCAGTCTACTTTTTTTTCTGTGGGAAGCCATTCCCCCTGGTCCTGTCCCTACAGACCCTTCAACTCTTGTCCACTTTATGCCACGAATGAATATATTTGTTTGTATTCCCCTGCCCTGCCTGAGTCATGATTCTTTTTAAGGCAGCTGTGTGAAAACCAAATTATTTTTATCCCGGGAAACGGGGCAAAAGGACACTTCAGGAATGTCTGTAGCTCCCCGTCCTACGCTCCAGGTCACCCAAGGCACAGCTGAGTGCATCCTATTGCAGCTGCAGGAGCCAAATGGCAGCCTGGCATCACAGGAAAATCAGAATCATCGAGGGAGAACAAAATCCGGGGAAGGGCTGAGAGGCAGGGGAAAGCAGATGGGCAGAGGGAAATAAAGGGGAAGACAGCTGGGGGAAATGCCAGCAGCACAGCTCCAGAGATCAAAGTGTGCAGAACAGCCCAGGTTTGCTGAATGTTTAGATGAGAGACGTCCAGCAGAAGGGTTGTGCTGTCTAGAGCTGCTCAGAGTGGAGCCACAGGGCACAAACTGCTCTAAACCTGCCAGGATGAACTTCTGCTCTGAGGTTATTCAGTATCTGCTTCAGTGGGGCTGCCCTGGGCCCTGACGTGCACTGCTGGTCACAGCTCCCAGACTAAACACATGAAGAGCAG
Source organism: Struthidea cinerea (assembly GCA_013397865.1). NCBI lineage: Eukaryota > Metazoa > Chordata > Aves > Passeriformes > Corcoracidae > Struthidea > Struthidea cinerea. The sequence continues at coordinate 10,059 of VZTI01002082.1, read as the reverse complement.
GACCTGCTGGGAGCAAGGCACTGCCACAGAACCCTGCTCCACACGTGGGACAGAGAACTCGGGGAAATGCTTAAATCCCAACCATGGCAGTGGGGCTTCCAGTGCAGGCAGAGAAAACCCCTGCCAAATATTAGAAAAATGCATTTGGAGGGAGAAAATAGCCCGAGGAACAGGGTGTCCTGCACACATGGCTCTGTGCGATACACAGAACGGGAAGAAGCTATGGATTTAATCACTCTCCTCTCAGCAAAATGGTTTGTTAATCCAGGACTGAAATCTGTGGTTTCACTTGGCTTACAATAACTGCAGTATTTGTGTTATCCTGCCCCAATCCCCCTCCAAGCTAAGTGAAGAGGGACAAGCAAAGCTGGATATGTCTGTGGATGAGATTAAACTTGCTGAATTATAACTCTCCTGGTGGGCAAACTCTTTTGCTCCTGGAGTCACAACAATGAGTTTATCTAGGACTCAAAATACAGGGAAATTATTTTTTATTTGTTAACAGATTTTTTATTATTCGTTTTACACATGAAAGGATCTGCCCTTTGAATTTCCTAGAATGCAGATGGCAAAGTGTGTGTCAAATTTAGGTCTAAAACTGTGTCTCCTGCAGGGATGCCTCCCACTAGGCCAGGTTGCCCCAAACCTCATCCAGCCTGGCCTTGGACACTTCCAGGGATGTGAGTCCATGGTTCTGTGACTGTCTGGTGGATCATTCTGACTCCTACCCCACATATTGCTGGTTTTTTTTCACAGAGTTCAGGATTTACCTCCCCAAATTCCCTCATTTCCAGCACACTTATTCCTGTTTCTCCAACAGGGGTGGCAGGGGGTGAGGCTGCCCGGTATCAGTGTTCCCTGCTGTAATGGAATCTGATTTTCACTTTGGCTTTCTGGAGTGAAATACAAGCAAAACTTACACTTTTGAAGCGCAGGAAGGGACCACAGTGGTGAAATTATCATTAAAATGTTAAAAAGTTCTTCTGCTCCAAGAAAACCACAACCTGCTGATTTACATATTAATAGCATAACTTAATGCTGGGGAAGATAAAAACCGCAATCTTTGGCCAGATGCAGAGAATTAATTACAGCAAGTGAAGGGAGCCGATGGAAAGCACAAAGCAAGCCCTGAATATTCTGAAAGGATGTTGTTGTCAGTCAAGTTGGAGAGTGTGCAGAGGAAGAGAGAATTGTTTTCTTGTGGCAGGGCTTTGGAGGGAGCCTGGACAGGTATTTAGGATGTGCTGTCCCTTTGAGCCACGGTGCCAAAGCAGATAGAACAGATAAAACAGAACACACAAGGCCACTAAAGCCACAGTGCTGAGCTCTTTATCCACCTCAGAGGCTGGAAAGCTGTGAAAGAGCTCAGCCTGGCAAATAAAGAGCCTGATGAAAGGAGGAACCAAGCCCTGCACAAGGTAAACCATTTGTTGGAGTGCAACTGATCGGATCCCCTGGTCTGGCACAACATAAACGTGCAGGGCAATCTCAGAAGACTCGGTTTTCCTGAATAAATAGTTGCACTGGGAATCTGGGGGGCTGAGGTTTGTGGCTTGACAACAGGCAGACAGGATGTGTTACGTGGTAATGCTAAAAGCAAATATAACAAATAAATATTCCTATGTATACATGAAATATGGATGTAGGGCTTTAGCTACAAAAGGGGCAGGAATTGAATCTTTTTTAACAACAACTCCAGTCTATTGAAAGGTGAATTTTGGTTTCAGTCCTTACTGAGACTGATTGATTTAGGCCTCAGCACACTTCCTGTGGCTCACAATTGCATTATGGCCACTGTTAAATGTGCTTCTGAAAAGAAATAAACAGCAATTTGAATTTATTCAGATAAACACATGATCCCTGTTCTTGCAATCAGCTTGAAAAATAAATCAACCACGTCCTACTAAAATTTAAGGGTTGTCTGTTATAAAGGGGGAGAGTTTTTCATAGTTTTGCTGTTATGGAGCATGTTATGAATATTTAAAGAGATTGGCTTTTCTGCCTTTCCCCTGGGCCATCCTACTTCCTCCGTTAATTAGAGATCAATTAATCACTTTGTCCAAAATTGGGGATAAAATAAACATTCTAGAGCAGTGCAAACCCAGAACTCCAGCAATTCTGGAATCGCTGTATTCATCAGCCTTTAGCCCAACCAGAGTTTCAGTCATTTCCTGTGATGGTACTACTACCTCAGGCCTTACATAAATCATTTGCTTTCTGACTTTCACCAAAACATGACTTTTTCTTCAGCTGGAGGGGTCACATCCAGCAAAACCAACCCCTGGCCATTTCTTTTCTGTGTTTCCTTCTTTTAATATGGGATATTAGTATTCATTTTGGGAGTGTTACTGTGGACATTAACTGAGATTTTTCTCACAGGAGTTCTAGGAACTACATTTGCCACCACAGAGAGGACGCAGGGAAACACAGCAGCATCAAACCCCATCAAACAGGTATTTTTAGCTCTCCTTCTCCTGAGAATTACTCTCTGCAGCTCTTCTCTCTGCCTGTCCAGCCCCCCCAGAATCTCTAGTACCTGCCAGCCAGCTTCAATCCTATCCCACAGGGGGTCAAACCTCAGAGATAAATTAGTAACAACAGACTCAAGGAAAATGTTGAAAGGGAGTAAAAAAAAAAAAAAGGACAACATAATTACACAATTTTAGAAATCCCCAAATGTACCTTAAAGGGAGGGGTGGATTTTCAGTCACTTGTTAGGGAAGTAAATACACAGTGAGTAATCTGTGCTTGGTCACATCCGTCTAATCTTTGGGAGAGCTCCATGTTCAGCAACACCTGGCCCACCAGTGATGCAGGGGATTGTGCAGTCTGGGCAGAGTTTTGAGATGATGGGAGGTTATTTCCGTGTTTGTCACCCCTGGGGCAGGTGTGTGCCTGAGCACAGCTGAGGGAGTCACGGGGAGGTTCAGAAATGCTGGAGAAGGGAGAGCACCCAGCACGGAGCTCAGCAGGGCTGCAGGGCACTGTCCATCCCCACACAGCCAACCCAACATCTCCAGGGCTGCAGGGCATTGTCCATCCCCACAACCCCACGTCTCCAGGGCTGCAGGGCACTGTCCATCCCCACAACCCCACGTCTCCAGGGCTGCAGGGCACTGTCCATCCCCAACAACCAACCCAACATCTCCAGGGCTGCAGGGCACTGTCCATCCCCACACAACCCCACATCTCCAGGGCTGCAGGGCACTGTCCATCCCCACAACCCCACGTCTCCAGGGCTGCAGGGCACTGTCCATCCCCAACAACCAACCCAACATCTCCAGGGCTGCAGGGCACTGTCCATCCCCACACAACCCCACGTCTCCAGGGCTGCAGGGCACTGTCCATCCCCACAACCCCACGTCTCCAGGGCTGCAGGGCACTGTCCATCCCCAACAAACAACCCAACATCTCCAGGGCTGCAGGGCACTGTCCATCCCCACACAACCCAACATCTCCAGGGCTGCAGGGCACTGTCCATCCCCACACAACCCAACATCTCCAGGGCTGCAGGGCACTGTCCATCCCCACACAACCCAACATCTCCAGGGCTGCAGGGCACTGTCCATCCCCACACAACCCAACATCTCCAGGGCTGCAGGGCACTGTCCATCCCCACACAACCCAACATCTCCAGGGCTGCAGGGCACTGTCCATCCCCACACAACCCAACATCTCCAGGGCTGCAGGGCACTGTCCATCCCCACACAACCCAACATCTCCAGGGCTGCAGGGCACTGTCCATCCCCACACAACCCAACATCTCCAGGGCTGCAGGGCACTGTCCATCCCCACACAACCCAACATCTCCAGGGCTGCAGGGCACTGTCCATCCCCACACAACCCAACATCTCCAGGGCTGCAGGGCACTGTCCATCCCCACACAACCCAACATCTCCAGGGCTGCAGGGCACTGTCCATCCCCACACAACCCAACATCTCCAGGGCTGCAGGGCACTGTCCATCCCCACACAACCCCACGTCTCCAGGGCTGCAGGGCACTCTCCATCCCCAACAACGCCACATCTCCAGGCCTGCAGGGTGTTGTCCATCCCCAACAACCAACCAACCCCACATCTCCAGGGCTCCTGGCAGCTGGGTAACTCTAACTGGGGCTGACATGACAAAAGATCAGCTGGTGACAACAAGAACCTTCCTAGGGGCTCTAGTAGCCTCTGACCTTCCCCCTCGCTCCTCCTCAGGAGTGCACTGAACAAGCGCAGCGTTTCTCTGCCAGCTCTGGCATCCTGGTGGCTTTGTTCTGCCCTCAAGGACTGTAGGGATGTTTTGGCTCTCTGTGAAGTGGCAGTGGCCTGCAATGCCTCATGAAGGCAGGTCAGCCACAGAGCTCTGAACAGGCTGTGCTGGAACACAATCTGTTGTGGGCACTGCTCAAAGGTAGATGAGCGAACAAATGGCTCGTTCTTGGCAGGGGAGGGTTTCCAAACCCTTTTGTTGTGGGTGCAAACAGCTTTTGGGTGCCACACAAACCACTGCTGGGTTTTGTGTGAGCCCAGGGAGAGGAAATCACTGCTGCTGCCAGAGACAGGGCTGCGGCAGCCAGCGCTTCATCGCCCTGCACACATCCCTTGCTCCACAAGCTCCATTTCCTGATGATTTCTTGGATAATCACTGCACTTCCCTGCTTCAAGAGATGTGCACAAAAGCTGGGAACTGGAGGGAAGTGCTGCTGGAGAGAAGGCACATCTGGGGCAGCAGCACAGACATCTGGAAACCTGCACAGTGCCTCTGCTCACTGAGAGCTCTGGAACCTCTTGGAATCCCAGAATGATTTAGGCTGGAAAAGACCTCGGGGATTATCGAGTCCAGCCTGTGGCTGATCCCCAGCTTGTGGGGTTTTTGGGTGCTCCAGCGAGAGTCCAGGGCTCAGGTCAGCCTGTGAAGCCTGGCCTTGCAGAAAGCACTCAGTTACCAGCACCCTTTGCCCCCACACGCGGAGTTTGTGTCGCCAGTTGCTGCTGAATCCCGACGGGATGTGACAGTGTGTGAGGGAATGTTTGTCAGGGTCTGCAGGTGATTTCCTACCCGCCAGCACCGTCTGGCACAACAGCGGGAACTCCGAAGGAATGAACACTGCTCTGCCAGTCACTCCTCCATCAGACAGGAGCTGGAACGCTGATGGACTCATCACCCTTGTCACCTGGCAATCAGGGAGCTCTTCATGGCAACTGAGACCAAGATTAGGCCCACAGCAGGAGTGGGCAACAGAGATTAATGCACTGTTCACTTTGACTGCTGCTGATGCAGGGAACAGGAGGGTTTGTGGTTTCTATTTTTGAAGTGTCTTTTTTGCACAAAGGTGTTGGATTTGTCGCTTGAATTGCTGTGAGCTCTTCATTTTGTGCTGTTGTTCAAATGAGGAGAAATATTTAAATTTTAAAAAAAGGGGAAGGTGCTGAAGGGAACTGCGTGATGTGTTCATCGCTACACAGATAGTGTTTGATTAAGATTACACCTCATAAAACGCCTCTCAGCAGCAGGATTTGCTCTGGTGTGCAGGGAGGTGCTTTGAAGAGCAGCACCACTGGCACAGACCCTGGTCGGGCTCGCTGCCTCAAGTGCCTGGCAGCAGAGAAGTCAAAGCACGGCAAAGCTTGCTTTTCTCTAGTGCCTTGAATTTCCCACCGCTCAGGTGATGACACATCCGAGTGAGGAGCCTTTTTGGAGGGACAGGCAAAGGATGAGATAAAAGAATAAAAAGCCTAAAGGTAAAATTAGCTCCCTCTTTCATTTTTAAAGGGCTGGGAGTGGAGGGCTGAGATCTCAGGTAACCATTTGTGCTCTGCTTTTGTTCTGGTGCAGACAGATGAGTTCAATATAGCATTTTCTCTTTTTCCCTTAATTGTTTTTAGAATGAGGCAACTGGTTGTATTTGCTGTCACTGAGAACACACTGACTTCAGTCCCTTCTGATCCCTGGAACGGAACAAACTCTGGGGTTGTACATGGCTTGTTAACCCTGCTGTCACAACCCGTTCCCCAGCCACTTCTGCTCCTTGATGTTGCTAAAAACAAAATATTTGTGCTTTTGAATATGTTTTGTTTGTCCTCATTGACAGACAGCTGGAACATTTTCTGCAAGTGGCAACCCAATACAAGAAGCACTGACAGAAATCTCCGGCTGAAAATGTCCCTCCCTTCCCAGTACATTTCTCATTTTCCCTTGCTCTTTGCTTCTAAAAGTAGCCGGAAAATGTCAAGTTAGTCTTGCTCAGACTCTGAAATCAGGCAAGCAAAGTGTGTAAGTCAGAGAGCGTTTCCGTGCCAGAGACAAAGGGAAGGAGCTGTTTGTTCGGTGGGTCAGCCCTGTCCCAGTTTTCCAGGATGACGCAGGGCTCCCCTGAAAAGACCTCTTGTGCCTTTTCTAAAGGCTGCTTGCAGCGGCTCAGGAGGACACAGCCCAGCTCCCACGCCCGGCTGCGTGAGGCCTCATGCTGATTTGCAGGAGAGCTGTGGCATTTCTGAACATAAACTCATTTAGTCTTAACGCCCCTCACACCTCAGGACTGAGGACTGGGTGCATTTATTTGTCTCAAAGCCTGCCTGATTCCTCTCTCTGCTATAATGAAGTGTTTTGCTAAGCCATTGTTTTTACCATAAATATATTCCCTTGGCTGCATCTTTGTAGTGGATTATTTGCTCCAGAATCTTTTCTTTTCATCTCAGAGATGAATATACATTTCGGGGCCAGGTTTTGAAATACCAGCTTGCTTCAGGAAACTTCTTATGAGCAAGTCTGGGAAGCCAGCACTAAATCACTTTCGTATATTTTATTTCCCAAGGAATCAGACCCACTTTGTTTATTATCTTGAAAAACCCCAAGCAGAATGTGAAAACCAAGACTGAATCAGAAAAGAGCATTATAAAGACACTGAAGCTGTCTTTCCCTGGCAATGGGGAAATACATTCCTTCGCTTTAATATGAAAAAGAAATGATACGATGGTAAGGAAATAAAACCAAACCCAACTGAAGAGTCTGAGGAAAGCTGATGTCCTCACAAACAATTCCATGGGTGAAGGGATGGGTGTGAACATCTTTGCAATGGGTCTGACTGCCTGCACTGCCTTCGGGCAGCAGGTTCAGCGCAGAGCCCAGGGAGCTCGGCTCCTGGAACAGACAGGGGTCTGCACAAGCCTGAACGTCTGAACTCTGGGGGAAAACAGTAGGCTCAAGGGGGGATGTGGGGCAGGCGGTTCGGGAAGGCTGCACCTTCCTGTACCTCAGCAACGGGGAAAGGAAGAGGGCACCGTGCGGCCGGGAGCTTGGGACAAAAGGAGGCTGCGCCCTCTGAAACCTCGAGGGAGAAAACCCCGTGGGCTGTGCCCCGGTGGCCTCTCTCCCTTTATTCAGATAAAGTTGCAGGGCTCCTCTGTCTCCTCTCTGGACACAAACCTCAGGCGCTGGCGGATTTTCCTGACAACTGGGAGCTCGTCCGGGATCCTTCCACTGTCTGGCATGTGGCAAGAGGAGCTGGAGGCGCCTCACCCAGTTTCAGTGGCCTGCACCGGGTGTTCATTGGAACCCGAGACTGTCCAGGAGAGAGATGAGAGGTGGACCAGGGGGGTCCGTGAAGGGGTCTGCAGGGAAGGACCACTGGACATGGATGCCCAGAGGGGGCCATAAG
>VZTI01002080.1:23993-48488 GCA_013397865.1 Struthidea cinerea | reverse complement strand
GTGTGTCTGTTCCCTCTCTGGGAATTTGTTGTATTTTGAGGGGGTTTTTTATCCTGTTCTACCCTGTTTTGTTTGTGTGTTAATAAACAGTTTTGGGGTTTTTTTCCCCACTTTCACTTCTTGTGACCCATTTGTCTCATTGACGGAGGAAAACGGGAGGCCCTTTTCCCTTCGGAGGAGACACTCATTCTGGAGTGTTTCCTCCTGAAGTTTTGTCTCCAAAACCGAGACAGTTACGCCTAAGTTAGGGTTCAGAAAACCACAAATCCCAGAGCTCCAGGGACACTGACATGGCGAAAGGCATGCCTAGGGGAATGTGACACTGCCCAAACCTTGGTCTCTCCTCTTCTTTCTGCTTGGCACTCACCTCAGCAACATTTCATAGGAGAGCTGCTAAAGTGGTCAGCACCACTACATTCCTCTTTGAACACTGAATTTACATCAAATTCTATAAGTTTTGAAATTATTTTTAAGCATTTCCACTCCAGAAGAACTATCTTTGTTATTTTCATACCCGCTATGTCCCAGTGATATTCCAGTTCACTGATTATCTCCTTATATTTCCAAGAAACATGTTATATAAATACTTTATTAAGAATAAGTGTTCCAGTCACTCATCTTTATTTTTGGGACAGTATCCAGGAGAGGCACAGTTAAACCAACATAAACCAACTAAGAAAGCACAGGCACTGACAACTGAAATAATGCCATTTACTCTGCACTCAAACTTTACTGGGTTTACTCACACCTGTGATAATTGTTTGACATGCACCAGGTTTCCCCAAGGCAAGACAAGATGTTCAGTTCCAAGAGCTTCAAAACAAGGCTTGTGACAGTGAGAGGGCACCAGCACTTGGGGGATCTTGAAGGAAGAGCACATTGCTTAGGCAACTGAACAGCAAGATTTAACTCAGTAAAGCCGATTTTGACAGTTAGGTTGACAGATTAAGCAGAATTAAACAGTCTGCTTCAGTTTAATAGCCAGCTATCTCATCCATCTGTTTGGGTTCACTGGGCTTCCTGCACAATGAATTTGCATGAACTTCGTTTTAAGTGAGCTGGAAACAAAATCAGTGACATCATCACACTTGGTTGCACTATCAAAAATATTTGCTCACCTACCTACAGTCAGTATAGTTTAAGTGAGTATGACAGGCAGAATACTAAACACACCTTTTTACTGTGTGCATCTTGGACATTTCTTCTGTTTGAAAATAGCGTAGCCAAGATTCTGTGGAATGGTAGAACACAGAAGATAGATCCTTAAAAATTACTTGCAGCAAAATAAAAAGTTGAATCACTACACTGTGCATTAAAACAGGACAACTTTTGTGTCTCCACAGCTCTAGCATGATGCCAGCAAAATTTGTGTTCTGTATCCTTTACCTACCAAAGATGTCAAAATACTTAGGACAAATTCCACAAGTCTTAAGATGGCCTGCTTCCAGCTGCTACTTACTCATCTTGAAAACTGCATCTGTTCTGCAGGGAGCTCTACACTTCCACACTCATTACCACTTGCATGCCCTTTGCAGCACTCAGGCACTCTGGGGGATACCTGACATTCAGCAGAACTCCGGTCTTCTTCATTGTTCCCCATTCAGAAGATTTGTGAGACTGCTATGATAACTTCCCCACTTCAGATAGCAGGATTTTTTTTTTCACAATGGCATGTTCTTGAAAAGTCAGAGGATTTCATGTCACCATTCATTTGCACCTTATCTTAGGCAACCAGGAATAATGTCAGAATGGGTGAGGAGATGGGATGGGGTCTGTGGTGTTCCTGAATAAAATTAGTTTTCAAGCCACACATGAGGCCACATATTGTCAACACAAAACAAAGAGGGCTACACAAATACATGTGGAGATACCAGAAGCATCAAAGTGCTCCTTTCAGCAGCATTTCAAGTATTTTGGCAGTGTAAGACACAACGCGTCATGCAGACATGACTTCAAGTGTTAGCTATTCACAATTGAAACAGGTTTCAGTGTCCAGACTGTCTAATACTTCAACAATTTAGTACATCACTCAAGTAACCTTCAAGAATGAAAGCCCTTTACATGATGTTTATCATGGAATGTTACTTGATGGGATCGAGAACACAAAAAAAATTTTAAAAAAACGAAAAAAACCACCAACTAAAGCAAAACCCCAAAACACCTCACATGCACTGTCACCAGAACGGCACGAAAGAAACTATCTCCTCTATCAAATGAATGCCTTTGGGACTCCCCAGTCATACCACTCAATCTGCATCTGTTCTAGCTCTGGTCCACATTAACAATTTTCTTTCCCTTTATCTCCAACCCAACTGAGTCAAAGCCAAACTGGACCATCGGGTGAGAACAAGTTCCAAGACAGCTTTGCTTTACTTGTGGACTGTTGTTTAACACGGCTTAGGGACCCCACTGAGCTCAATCACCCCTGTGATTGCAACTGCTACTGTTCCACGTGGTATCAGTAAAGTTGTTGGAAGTCAATCCCTAAACAGCCCTGTCTCACAACCTACCTATTCTTCTATGCACAACTCCCCCACACAGGATGCAACACTAAAAATGCATCTGCTTATTAACCCTTACCTTAATGTTATCTAGTTTAAACATTGAAATTGGGGCTTAGCAAAAAAAATAATTTCTTTTCTCCAACACCAATCAAATGTATGCCACGCTCTAGATTTTTTCCCTTCACAAGCAACAAAACCAGACCTTACTTGGGTTCTCCTTGTAGCTCATTATTTTCTAGTCCACTTCAGAAGCTGTTAAATCCAGTATAAAACAGCAAAGCTGCTTAAGCAAACACACTTAAAGTGGTTTAGGTTATAGTTGAAAATAGCCACAACGTATTTGCTGTCATTCTCCCAAATGCACAACTACCATCCCTTCCCTGCCTTTCCACAGCGCCTGCCACAGACGGGGGAACCACCCCGTTCCCAAAAGCAGCACATCCCCATCCTTATCACACTGCTATGCAGCACACGCCGGCAGGTTTCTTGAGGTCTGTGGCTCCGGAGAAGTTGCACTAGATGGCAGCTTCCCCCTGTACAAATCCATCTTCCCACCCCACCACATTCCCAGCCTGCTTCCCCCGCGCCTCCCCATAGGAGGGGAGCACACATGAAGTGGTGGCATTCTGCTTTTGAGGACAGGCACTGAAGCTGCACAGCTGAAGCGGTTTCTGACTGTAGCAGGACAGAAACTTTTTAGTTACCGTGTTCTGATTTCCTTGTATTTCTTTACAAAAGAAAGGGTGTCAAAAAGTCTAGGTTTAAAACACACAAAAAATAAAACTACACAAATACATCAGTTGTGGCAAAGGTAGCAAAGCTTTTGATGTTGTCTAGCAAAGGACAGATGTTTTCATGCTGTTCTGATGCTGTCTGGCTACACTTATAAAGCTAAAATATTATGTCAATAGCTGTTAAACTCTGGTTCCTAAGAAAAAAATAATTCCAACATACCACGTTTCTGCACAATTAAATCCTCTTTTGAGTTAAGTCATACTCAGTCCAAGTCTTCTGCAATTTTTCCAAGGAATGCAGAACAGTGAGACAAACTTCTGTAACCACTTTTATGGCTTGTGAGAACTGCTCCCCAAAACAACTGTTCTTATTTGTGGTGCCTAAATTGTAAGGAGGAAACAACATTTTACCAGGATTTTTTTTTTTCAACAACTCAAGCAGTTTAAAAATTAACTCTATTCAGGCCCCTTGAACTTACAGATTTTCAGATAACACCTGTCATGTTAATAATTTCATTTCTTTCAAAAGGTAGCAGCAGCAATTTGTCTCAGCTGTTAAATCGTTTATTTTTCTTTGTTTTTTTTTTTTAAGCAATGTGGAAGCACCAAAAATACATTCATTATACCTCAGTATTGACCAGGCTGTACGTGGCAATTCCCTCCTGCTTCTGATTTTTCTCCTTTTGTCCTATTTCCTCTCTTGGTAATTTTTAAACTCATCTTTCACACACACATATTCCAATACACACTTTCCTTCTTAAAGGAGCTGATGGTCACTTCTATTTCAAGTCTCTTCCCTCTGCACTTTTGTCTCTTCTTTTAAAACTGGAAAAGTGATTTGGGCTACCCAGAGATACAGCTCTCACAGCAATACAAACACCCAAGGAACTCTGACTACCCAGTTACTTGCAGCAACTAGATGCATTTACTAATTAGCATCTTCCTTGGAGATAGAATTGAAAGCTCTTCTAGTAAAGGGGCAGAAGGGAACCGAAGTCATCTGATAAGCTCTGAGAGGCAGATAATGCAAATTCCAAAACGAGCTGCCAAAAAAATCAGGTTTCAGCCATGCTTTTGGGAAATACTCCCCTCTCCATACATGCAACACTGTATTTTTCTTAGAAAACTAAGAAAATTAAACTTCTGGGAAACAAAAAAGCAGGCATGGCTTCAAGAGATAAGCAAGGCAATGATTAATAGTCCTATTTTAGAAAAAATGCCCCATACCTAGCTTTTATCGATGCTTTCACCCTAACAGCCAAAATTCTCGTTTTTATTTTAATGTAAGTATGTAAGGTTTGTTCAAAGCTTTCAGCAGTTTTCTTAGATGCTTCCTTCTCTATGAATTATTTATCATTTTTGGAGCAGTGTTTCAACAAAGTCAGGGAAAGATATATCAAGAGTCACAACAGCCAGCCAGCGCTACTAACACACAGACCACAGCCTAGACTTTTGAAAAATAGAGATAAACACACACAGAGCTGGCCCTCCTCAAAACACTAACAAAATGCCTAGAAAGACATACAAACCAATGAGAATAATTTTATTTTCTTTAATGATTTTGTAACGGTTAATGGTTAATTTCCTTCCTCTCACTTCAGCACTGCATTTCTCCAACTACTCCGCATTTGCTAGCAAGTCTCCAGAAAACATGGAATTTTTTCTTCCCCAGCTGAAAATTCCTACCCATTAGTTCAAGGATATCAAGTCCAGGGCCACATTAAACTCCTCATTCCCATCACTGCCACACGTCAAAGTGGTGCAGCAAAACTCTCACTCTATGTACAGCCAGCCTGACCTTCCTACAAGAAATATTCTTAAGACAAAATAAGGAATATTCTTGGCCCAAGAAAAAGCCTGAACACCACATCAGGCTATATCCCTCAAGGGGCAACCTAAATTTAAAAACTCTTGCTCTCATTCCACAGAGATGTTTTTATAATGTCCCCTTCAGGTATTAAAACAGTCTTTAAATGTTGTTAGCCTTTCAGACTCACGTATATGATACTAAAACAAAAAACAAAACCAAGAATGCCAACAGACAAACAAGAAAATAAAACAAAAAAATTAGAAGGATTTAAATAATTTTGTATTTTCCGATGTGCATCCAAAGTCTTGTGATGGCACTTTAAGTACCACTCAAAGCCACCACCACCACAAATCACCCTTCTCAAACAAATCCTTGCCTACCATAGTGTTTTTAGCAGTCAGCAAATATTTTCTCACTTAAGAGAATATCCACAACCTGTTCTTTCAAAGTAATTTAATTGCATTCAACACAAATAAGTAATTAAAATTTGTAGTAAACAGTCATTTTAAAACATCATCAGACTGTATGTAAGATTTCCTTACATTCAAATATTTTTTCCTAGCTGCAGACTTGTGTTCTGTGGCAATTTAGTTTGCACAGAAGTGCACAAACATATCTTCAGGGGATGAAGGATCCATGCAATGACAGTCTGGTTTATGTAGAAACATAGATGTTCTAGGAAAAGTTAAGTAGGTAGTAAAGCTGGTTATGATCAGTTTTAGTCTGCAAGAAAAAGAAACAGCTGTGTGCAAGTTCAGGTTTGGGGGATGCCAAAGGGATTTACACAGTGGCAAATTTTTCTTTCATATCTGTTGTTTGTACAACATTTTTCTGAATTCATGCAAACGTAACATCTTTTCACACAATCTCTTCATATTCCTGCTGTTTATCACACTTAAAACCATTCACAGCATTTTTAACCATATCAGTCACTATTAGTAAGTATTGTGCTTCTCAGATAATGCCAGGAAAGAAACAAAAGCATTCATTTTATTAGGCAGCAGTTAAGGAAATACTCTAAAATTCCACAGCTGCTATGATTCTGTGATGCTTAGGAATTATTAGCCAAACACACAGAAATCTGTTTTTCCTTCTATGTAGGGAAAAAGAAAAAGCCAGGCAAAGATTACATCCTTACACAAAAGCACATTTTTAATCACAAAGTGATTCCATGGTCAAAATTCCATGGTCTAATTGAACACCTACATGCAAACCAGAAGCAACATCAAGTGTCATGGCAGGCCAGCACGTACACCAAGTGGAGCTGGGGTCCAACCTGGACTGCAAAATATGTGCTTACACATGGTGACAGCATCTCCTGGACCAGGGCAAGATAAGTGCTCACTCAACCAGCTTAGTCCTTCTGTATTCCAAACAGCAATCCACAGCTGAACAGCACTATGATAAGACCATAAGGCAGAAATACTGCCAGAAACACTCGCAGTGAGGAGTGTCCACTTTGCATTTCCCCATACCTGAAGTTTACATTTCAGCTCTTGAACCTTCAGTTCTAGTTCCTTCTCCCTCTGCAAAAGATTTACACTCTCCCTTCTGAGAACTTGTTTCTCTTTGGACAGCTTCTGATCTGGTCTTATTTGTGCCAGTCTGGTGTCTGGCACTGAGGTAGAAGCTAGCAACTTCTACCTTTTCCTTTTAAAAAATAAACTAGGAAGAATTTTTTATGTATTTTAAAAATACATAATTTTCAGAAAACCCTTTGTGTTTTCCCAGTCACTAACTCAAAAGTCTTTTTCATCCACAAACCGTCTTACAATACACGCTTACAATGCAAGATCTGGAAAAGTCAAGGTCCATTGTAGCTCAAATCTCCCATCTACTAAATAAGCCAAAGCACATTAGGGTTAGTGTGTGGGATCTCTACCCTAGAAGTTGTTTCTGTAACAAAAAAGAGTGATGTGAAGCAATCTGAGTACCGTGACGATACTCTACACTACCAAAACTCCGCTACACCCCACATCAACTCCATCCTCACCTGTATGACTTTGGTTACATCCTAGCTTGTTTCCTTCTCAGGCATGCCAGCCCAAAAATGTCTGTGATGTGCAAAACATACAGAAATGGAACAGAAAGTCTGCTGGCTGCCTCCTGCTCAGGCCAGTCAGGGCAGCTTTGTACATAAAAGTATCTCAGCACTGTGTGTCAAAAAAACCCGAAAAGCCCTCTTCCTTTTTAAAAATCAGATTCACAGCACAGCTGTAACTCAAAAAACAGGGCATATCAGAGTATCAAAATAATTCAGTATGAGGCATTTTACTATAAATTTAGACTACTTTGAAGAGCACCTCATTTCATATTAGCATTTGTTAACAGCACAGTCTTGCCTAAATGATCTAACTTTAAACTAGAATTGGATACTGTGCTGTTATGTGGAAGGGTGTGCCCTCAGGTGATTCATTAAAATGTTCAAGAAGCTCAAATTATGGAACATTAGCAAATTCTAAACAAGTTTTTTTGGAAAGCATCATACTCCTTACACCATCTCAACTTTCTGAATGCCAAGTACAGTTTTCCCACCCACAAGCATTTTCCTCAGCAGCCTGTTTCCATGGCAATCCTAGAAACTGCAGGACAAGTCTCTTTAAAAAGATTTCTGACAACAGCTGTATCTGCCAACTTAGCAGCACCTCTTGTCAATGTAATTACAAGTTGCAGAGAAACCGTTATCCCCTAAAGCTTGCTTCAAACTGTGATAGCTGGCTTTATTTCATTTAAGCACACATTGTTACATTCCCACACAACTAAATCACCATAATATGTCTGTCCTGGTATGGCTTTTACAATCCATATTTGTGTCCAGTGAGTTTTTAATAGAGATAAATAAAGAGGGGATAGCTACAAAAAGCCTCAAGGACAAGCCTATGGAAATTACACCGATGCTAAAATAAGCATCACTGCATTGCCTATCACTGCAAAATCTGCTTAGAGGCCTAATGTCCTACAACCTTGACTTTCAACTAAGCTTCTGTGACCAAGGGAGGCCTTCTTTTCCTCAGAAGGGGAAGAAGCAGGGGTACTTTGTTTTCTCGGCACCAGAAAGAACTTGGGTCAGATAGAAATAGACCAGAGGCAAATCATACTCTAAAAATCACTTTCCCAGCACAACCTGAACCATTTTTGACAAAACAATCTAATTTCTAGAGTATGTTAATGGCAACAGATCAGACAGTCCTCCCCAGCCTGCTCTGCTTTCAACTAAACAGACAGCTCCTCTGGGGAACACTGTGCTGGTATTTGCGAGCATCTGCTACATGTCCTATGATCTAAATGCTTTAAAATTTGTTACTCACCTGGTCACACATGTTTAAGTTCAGATCAGCTGGTATCTGCAGTGCCCAGAGCCTGTACTTCTCATCAACACTCGGACATCGCAAGTTTGGTGGAATTTTAAATATGTTTGGTCTATTCAGAATTTAAGATTTTCCACAGTCACCTGATACTGCTCAGTAAGATAATATACAAATCAGCAGAGATTATGCAAACCTCCTACAGTAATGTGCACTGACAACTACTAGAATATAAGCATGCTGCAGAAATCAGAATCTTCCATGCTAAGGCCAGATACCCTTCAGAGGAAGGAACTGAGAGAAATCTCTTACGCTGGCATTTGTCTAAAAGTTTAGTGAAAAAACTTTAAGTAACAGAACAGATCTCTGCTGGCAATTTTTTTCTCTAAAGGCTACAATTAAGAAGCAGTATAGAAGACTTGCTTCATGACCAGTAAAGTAGTCTAATGTTTCCATGCCAAGCAGCCTGCCTAGACAATAACATTTTAAGCAGGAATACTAGCCCTCTGTATCAGTCTCCTAATGCTGATTAGCAGCTCTTTCAGGTCATTTCCATCAGTGCTAACATGTCACACAAAGCCTACCATTTTCATCAGTCAGAAGTTTTGAAATTACATCACACTGCTTACCAACATTGACTACCACTTGTGAATCTCTTTATCAAGGGATACAAACAGCACTTTACAAATATGTCATGTTTTTCAGTCTTTTCACTAGAATTTTTTAAAATTACAGGGCACTTGAATTTGTGTCCCACATGTATATTCACTGTTTTAAAATACATTCATGTAGCAGGTTTCAAAAAGAGAAAGATTCATTTATTACTATCATTTTGTATGTAGAACTGAAATACAATTAAAAACTTTAATAAAACAGTTCCTGCCTATTCAGTGTTGATCTGTTGCTGTACCAACATCTGTCTTCAGAAAAACAGCCACCATAAATTTGGAAATTAGGGAAATTAGGAATTAGGAAATTAGAAAAAAAAGTATCAGGAATACCATTAGGAAAATACAAGCATACCTCAAAGTGGTATTTGTGGAATGGAATATAGATCTTATTTTTACACTTTCCTTTAATTATCCCAACAGCACTATGGAAAAAAAAATAATGCATTTGATATCTTATCGCTCATAAAACATATGCTAATCCTTCAAAAACATAATCCTCTAATCCAAAAACAATAGATCAAAGAAAATTTTGTGACTAGAAAAACACCAACACATTATACAGCAGCCTCACGTGGCTTTTCTCTTAATGTGTTGCTACAACATTTTATTGACACTGACGGCTTTATACACCTGACAAAGGAACAGGCCACTCACAAAATAAACATGCAGGGTTTGGTTTTTTCCTTTTCCAAGAAGAATGTAGAAAGTCATTTACCTACACACACACAAAAATTCAGACACATCTTTTAATTTTGGCTTAGTTTGAAATAGGCAGAACCACCAGTAGTTCACACACAAAACCAAAAGCTGCCATCACCCTTTTTATGCTTGTCATATAACTGCTGCTAAATATGCCCTTGTTGTCTTCTCAAGAGTACTTTGTCCAGCACATTCAACATTACATGTTTTTAAAAGATCTTTTTCACTTCTTGAGATGGAGCAAAGAACCACTTCTGTTAAAAAAACATTGCTCTCTTGTTAAAGAAAGCCCATAATGTATGTATACTGGACGAAGAAAGAGAATTCAGCATTCTGTATATTACCTTCTTGTAGTATTTCCTGAGTGTTAAGAAAACCCAAAACAGTGTTTCCATAATTTTACTGAAGTGTGAAGTGCAGCAAGATTTGCTCACACAAAGTAAGTTTTTTCTTTAGGAGACCCAACATTTCTTGAAGAGAACTTAAGAGAATATAACCCCCAGCATAATCGAAGATCAAGCAAGTACCTTAAAAAGTGGTTGCATAGAATAAAAGCTTTTACATCCAGGTGAAAAACAAATTCCAAGCATACACAAACTACTTACCTTACTAAAACCAGGTTTGCCAAAAACCTGCATTAGTCCGAGGACAAGCTTCAGTCAACGCACAACTTGTTTTCAAGAAGTCATTACATTTACTGACATTCAAAGTGTGGAGAGAGAATACAAGTTATTAGCTGTCATTTTTCATAGCTGCTTGATGGCTTATAGCAGCCAAAAATTAAATCAAAACAGTGGCACTGCTGTTGAGACAAGTAATGCCCCACCTTAAGCTTTCAGCCTTTATAATTTTAGGTTCATTTGCCAACCTGCTCTCATCTTCTTCCAAGAATTAATGAATCTGATCAGGACAGGTAATGTACCTCAGAGAAACAGTTCACAATGAACATTTTTAACAGTTTAATTACCAGCTAGCAGACCTTACTTACCAGTTCTTCCTCACTAATGTTAGCATGTGTGTGGTACCCATTCTCTTTCTCTCCTTAACCAAAGGAGACAGCGGTTCTGGCATACCCCTCATTCTCTTTACGTGCAAGACTTGGGGGTTTGGGTTGGCTGAGAGAAGCATCATTTCTGCAGTTATAACTTAGTATCTGAAGCACTGTAAAATGAGGTCAATTCCAGAAACAAGGCTTTTGGTAGACAACATTCTACCTGTAATTCAAAGGAAAGGAACCAGAGTTCAGAGCTGGAAAGAAAACACCTATGCAACTGAACATTTAGACAACCTTAGAAGCACACTCCTAACCTCTGTATTCTACAATATTAAATAAAACACTCTGAGTCTCAGAATGCCAGAAAAATAACCCAAAGGAGAATTACTTATGACTATTACACCTAAAACCCCCTTTATTAGCAAAAATTATTCCATAAACAGAGTGAGTAAAGTTTGGTCCACCTCCCCAGATTCCTACTGGGGACACGACGACCAGCATTACCTCCTTCAACTTGCTCAAAGCTACACAGATTCTGAGCAATATGCACACACCAATTAGCCAGCAGACCAAAGAGGAAAGGCAACCTGTGGTACTCCTGGATTTTTCCCTCTCCCTGCTACAACCCTCACATTAACAAAAACTATTAATTCTGGGGGGAATTTACTTCTTGTCACTCCCCCCTTCCAACATCCTCCTGCCCATCTACACAAAAATTGATGCTTTTAGGGCATGAGATCCACTTCCACCAGGACTCCAACTGCCTCCTACATTATTCTTCAATCAACAGCAAATATTTTAGCTCTCAATTTATTTATTCTTTTGGCCTACCAAATATTCAAGGAAGCATAGTTACAAACTTATTTGTGCAACAGATTCTCATTCATCATGTGTTCATTTGATGAACAATTCTTTTTGATATTTCAGAAAAGAATAACTGATGGCAATTTGAAGGGGAATAACAGTACTTGAAATTCTGAAATCTGAATTAGATTATTTTTCTTTTTCCAAAATTAAATGTTATCTTTTGTTCTCACTTATACAGAAACTTGCTGGGAGAGGGAGGATAAGATTAAGCACCTCAGCTAGAATCAAATAGTTTTGAGCTGTGCTCAGCCAGCGTGTAACAGGATACTCTGCCTGGAATGGGGTAAACCAACTTGAACACAGCCGTATTTGCAAAGCTATCCATGCTGCTTTTGGTATTGAATAATGCTGAAAGCAGATTGACTCATCAGTTCCAAAATTAAACATCCTGAGAGTGAGGTGAAGATGTAGCTGGCCTAGTAAAGTGCCTGATAAAGGAACAAAAAACTGATACTACTGATAACTTATCTAAAGCTGCTGAACTGACACAGAGAGACATCTGAGTGACCAGTCTTTAATGGCAGGGTCTTCTGACCCTTCTTGGAGTGTGTGTAGAGAGCCTCCATTGTGTTGGGGTTGCCCCGCAAGGTTATTTCTCAAGGCTGAGCAAAAGAGATTTGCCCACAGTCTTTGGTGTGAGGACATCAATCTCTACTTATTAATTGTTTTTGCTAGCTTTCCTATAATTGCTTCAATATTGCTTAAAAACAGTGCACTAGACTGTAGCAGTAGTTATAGCTTCTACCCTGTGGAGTAAATAATTATGATTAAGATATTTTAGTCTAATCATTATCATAATATTTTATATAAATATATCTGGTTTTCCAGCCTTTATTCTGCAGGACAAAGTTGTACAAAGGTTCAATTGTGCCTGTATAATCCTTTAGACATAAACTGTTGACTGAGTCTGGGGCTAAGATTGGATCCAGCCACACCTAGACTCCTCTCTGAGGAAGTTCAGAAAGAAAGGGGGTCCTTTCTGCACCTCGTGACTCAACTAATAACCTTTGTGTGGTTATTAGTTGTGGGCTCCTAGTCTATTTGTGACACAGCATCACGTAGGTGACAGGTTATGGCTGAGCCTGGGACCTTCCCTAGTGAGGTAACTAAAGAAGCCCATGAGATCAGTGCCCAGCCATGCCAGGATGGGTACAGTGAATATAAAATCAGAGCTAAAACCAGTGTAAAGCAAGTAACAATTCCTTCTACCAGAAGAGAGATGCTAAAGACTCCAAAGCAAGAGTAGACAAAATAGTATATTTAGTTACAAAAAAAGCCCATAACAAGCACACCTATGCAAGGTCTTTTAGACTGGAAAACATTTGTTGGATTTTTTTCAATTATATTTGTGCTAAGAGCAAACACTATCACTACCTGCAAAGTTGTCTCTTTTCTTAGGCCGCATGGCTACAAACTACTTCTAGAGAGGCTCGGGGACATACGGTCACGAGACCTGCCAACCGTTTAATACGCACAACATGCTGTAAAGACACCGACAACTTGACAAAGTAACTGCACGGATGCCATTACTGGTTGTGAATTCACACATTGCGTTCCCCTCCCTCCCGAACCTGAGACAGACAGACGTGGTTTGTATTTAGTACCAGAAACACACAGAATGGGGAGGAGCTCCTTGTGCTCCACTTGGGATCACTGACCAGTGTCCACTATCATAAACATAAGG
Source organism: Struthidea cinerea (assembly GCA_013397865.1). NCBI lineage: Eukaryota > Metazoa > Chordata > Aves > Passeriformes > Corcoracidae > Struthidea > Struthidea cinerea. The sequence goes on along the minus strand of VZTI01002080.1, from coordinate 35,220 downwards.
TACATCTAAGCCTTTTCACAGGATGATCAAAACTAGTGAAAAAATGCTGTTGTACACTCTAGGAAAGTTATAATAATGCAAAACACTGACTTGAAAGCCACCTATTTTAAAAATAAGACATGCTTAAGCATTGCCCAGGGCCTGTGCAATCAGGCTTTAACAGCTTAGAGCGCTCGTGCGTATGAGAACAAACCCTTCTCCCTGTGCCTGATTCCTTGGATTAGGGTCAGAAACAGTTAATGCTTCCAGCTGAACGACAGATATACTCCCACCCAATAAATCACACAGATGAATTGGTAACTTATCTGTCCCATGATATTTTGTTCAAAGTTCATGGCTGCTCTCAGGAAAACAAACCATCAGCGAGTACCTGTTAAACCGAGCCCTTTATTTAATGAACACTGCTAAGGGCACACACACTAGCATTTGCTCTCTGCTTTTATAATTTTTTTAGAAAAATCTTTTCTAGAAGATGCATAAAGAAATTTTTCAATAGGATTGGTGATTTCAATAGTGATCCTACAAAATTATTACTGGTTTTTTAGGATAAATTCAAATTTCACTTAAGATACGACATCAGTGTCCAGTTTTCACAGCCAGCAAAGTTATGAAATATATTGTAGCTGGTTTTACATGTACAGATGCCAATAAAATTTCAGCAAAAAAGTACTACGCAAATACTAAGAAGTCAAAAACATGCCTTCTAGTAAGGAAGGCGAGTTTCTTTTCCTTGGACATCATCAACATGAGTGAAAAGTGGTCAGAACTCCTAAGCAGTATTTAATGCCATTGATATTTTTATGATCCAACCTGTTTTCCAACTAAAACTAAATATCATTAAATAAATGTAATAACTTTTTTTTTATCATTAGAGTGACAACATCAAAAAAGTTAAAGCACAGAATAACTTTTTTAAATTCCTTTAATAAAACCAGTTTGTGATGATCAAAGTACAGTTTAATAGGACTGAATTTGGCAGAGCTAACATTTAAAACAGACAAATATTGTCAATTCAAGATGTAAAAAAAGTACACTATTTCCTAAAAGTTATGTTATCAGTATCAAAATGAACACAAAATAAAAGCTCTTTGTAATTATTAAAACCTCTCTCTTCAGCAATATTTTGCTGTGAGAAAGCTCACTGCTGCAACACACACATAGATTTCCAGAACTGCATTCCCTCATGGGTATAGTCATGGGATAAGTAGGAAACTAGAGTGAACTTCCACTATTAAGCTTGTAATAATCTCTTTGAAAAACAGAAATATTTTTTCCTGTATTTTTATTTACTTTTCTTTGTGAATGTTATTTGTATTTGTTTGTTTCTTGTGATTACACTGTGAAAACCCCGTTTATTTTCAAGACCAAGCAGAGGATGTGTAGAATGGATTGCCTGCCGGGGCCAGAAGAGGGAGCTCAAATTAGTACTTTCATTTATTAGGCTAAAGCAGCATGTAACTGTAGAATTTAACAGTAAAGGTACTTTTAAAGCATTAATTAGACACTTTGATGCATCGTGCATTTAAATTAAAGTAGCAGATTAGCCTCTCTGATTGGCATCTGTAGTAGTGGCAGTACAGGTCAGAGTTAAGGTAAAAGGCTCTCTTAAAACTGAGTCCCCACACTGCAGCTGATACCTGAACAGAAACCAAGTTGCCCTGCAATAAATGCCTTCAAACTCACCTCTTTTCTTTGCGCATCAGGCACATGGAGGCATTATTTCCAATGAAAGAAAGCTTTGTAGGCTTCTCCTCATTCTTGCTGTAGAGTCTCAGTACACATTCCCCCAGCCCCGTAAAGTCTCCAGTCCAAGAGACATCTTCAGGTATTTTTAAGAACAAACTGACTTACACCTCTCTGTTCTCAAAGGAGAGCAAGTTAACTCAGGCTTTGCTTTTGCCTCCTAAGATGCACTCCGTGTCAGTTATTCTGTTCCAAGTTCTTGCTGTGCTGCTTTGCAGAATTAAACCACCACACAGTCACTAAATTTTATATTTCCCTGCCCACTATCTTTAATACAACCTATGTTGCCACAGCTCTGAATATGGACAAAGAATACAAAAGCACATCTCCTTGAGGTGATTCAGTCTGTGTTGGGTTAGACATGATGAATCTGTTGGATAAATGTTTGTACCAAACAGCATGCAATTGTTGCTTTACATGCCCATTGCCACTTAAGGTTTCCAGAAGTTTAGTGTAATAATTGTTATGGACAGTGACAGACAGAATTGGGAGAATTGTACCACCAGAGAAATCTGGGATAAAGTATACCAGCAAGATCTCTTCAAGTAGCTCATAAGTGTGGAAATGGGTTTGCAAGTGTAGAGAAAGTCAAATTTTAAAAAAATATTTATATGATGGCAAGCACAGAGCTTACAGAAGTGTGAGAGAAGAAGGGTATGTTTGAATTTTATGTCAAGGCAATGAAATCAACAGAAAGGGGAAAAAGATTTAAAGAAAATATTAAAATGTCAATATTAACAGAACAAATCTCACCACATAAAAATCCATAATAAAGATGAGTTTAAAGGACTCTTCAAATAAAGAAAATATATCATAAAAGTCTAAGAATAAGACGTATCTTTTCTTCGCCCTCCTACAACCTAATATTTAAACACAAGGTTGTTCTCTCAGACCTTAAATAACAGTTCTGCAAATCTCTAAATATGCTTCTCCATTCTCAAAGAAATATCTGTGTAACAGTTCTGGAGATGAGAAACACATTGATTAAAGAAACCAATTTTATTACAACAAGATAATTTAAAATTAATTTCAGCAAAGGAACAAAACAACAGAATAAATAAATGAATAAATATAATTTATGCGGGTGGGCACAGAGAAAAATACTCAATGTAATAATGAACAATGTGCCAAATAATAAATATTTATTTATTAATCTCATGGCTTCTTTGATGGCACTGGATTCCTCTCTTTCCGTTTAGCAGCTTTCTCCATTTTCAGCTGTAACAAAAAGAGACACCAGCAGTTGTTCAAACATTGATTTGCAAGTTGGCTAACAATGCAATATTAAATTTCTACATTCAGTCACAAATTTACTGGGGTGATACATGCAGTGGAGAAAGATACACAACATTGTTATCCCAACCTAGCACTGCTTACGTCTGCACCATAGGACAAAGGAGCACTTCCATGGCGCTGCAGCTCCTCCCCTGTTGAAACCAGGGCTGTCTTATCTCTGATAATGGCAATTTAGGTATTTAAGCATCTCTCAAGGCCAGTGTGCCTCACGAATGTTCATGGGTTTATCTCTATGTCAATGAAAGAGCAGTGTTATTGCAGTCTAACAGACACAGCTAGACGAACCAGCACACGCAAAACCACACAGGAACGGAGCTGAACCTTCATCTCAGTGCTTCCCTGCTGACCCACAAGGCCATGACTTGCTCTCGTAAGATCTTTCCTACACAGCAGGCTCTCACAGCGTGGTAGAATTTATCAACCTGTACATGTTCCACTCTGCCTTTTTGTAGTAAGACTATTAATCCAAACAAATATATCTGTTGGTTTTAGAAGCTACGGTTTTTCTCAAGTATTGTTACACTAGTAAATGAATCCATATTTAGAGCAATTATATTAAAAGGATGTGGAGACTTTTGCATCTCATCTAACACACATGATGCTATCAAAAATGCAAGAAAAAAATTAACATGCTTTTTCCTACCATAAAATAAAATAAAAAGGAAACAAGACCTCATTTAGATGTCTACAAATGAACTCACTGCTAAGAAAATGTTGTTGGTCTATACAGAAATGCATTTTAAACCACTTTTCCCTATTCGGAGGCTTGAGGTTTCGGTCTAAAATTCCTACTACCTTTTGCAAAGAAAATAAATCTTGTGGGAAAAAAGAAACGGAGAAATTTGAATTCCATGTTTTCTATGAACCGATGTAATATTTGTAACATCCATCCATATTTTGTGATGATTTACAAAACAAAGAAAATTATTTAAAATTTCACAAAGCTAGAACAGCTTTCTCCTTTACAAACACCTTGTTGCAAGCCAGCAAGCAAAACAGCAGAACAGTTTAGCTTTTAAAAGTTAATGCTGCAGCCTTGCCTTACGAAAGAATTCATAAACAGTCGAGACATACTTCAGCTGAGATGGTGGAGCTAAAGGGCTAAGGTGGGGAAAGAATAGGTATTTAAACATGTGAATAACCTACACCGCAGGGCATTTAAATTGAAGGTAGTCAGTGAGGTGGAGGAGGCACCTCTGAGTGATACAGACCATTTAACCTATCAGATTTAGCCAAACTGACACAGGCATTCATTAAAAAAAAAAAAAAAAAACCTTATAAAGTTTTATAATTGAAGTAGCAAACACACAGTCCTAAATGTCACAGGGGAGTTTTCATGAGTCTGCATTGTTGTTTCTTTTTGCCATATAGTAAAATGTTTTGGGTTTCTGTAATAGAGAGTTACCTCAATTAAAATCTGCCTGGCTAGGGTAAATGCTAGCAGTACATGACTGACCTCTGAAATCCTGTAATAGCTCATAAATGTATTTAAAATTGATGTTAAGAAGATAGCTTTCTCGGGAAATGAGAAGGAATTATGGAATGCATTTATATGCCACTTAAATAATACATTTATCAGTTTTAGACATCCTCTCTGAAAGTGTATTTAAATTAAGCAATAAATGTAGTAACTTGCCCGTTCTTGATAACGTTTTTCAAAGTAAGCCATGTCATCAGCTTCTGATTGTCTTCCATGAGAAACTTGGCCTGTGGCACTTGAACTACCTGAAAAACAAAACATAAACAAAAAACAAAATCCCTTTCTTCATTAATGATACTTGCTATTCCATTAGTTATGTTTTAGATTTGGCAAAACTCATTTTAAATGGGAATTCACCTTTACAGGCAAGCACAAAACCCAGCATTTGGGACCAAAGAGAAACCTTTTTAGTCTAGGTTTGCACCTATTATAAATTGTCTTAAAGGAGTTCAACAGTTATGGTAATTGCTAAATTGCTGTACTAAATAAGGGACATAAGTGTAACTGATCCACAATCCCACGGAGAAAAAGCTTTCTGGCAGACGGCAGTTTCACAGGATTGTGCTGAATTATGTACAACCCATTCAGACATGATGAGCTGCTAAGAGAAATTAAGAATTTTAAAAACTGATCCAATGAATACATGACACCATTAATGGGAAAAATAACAAACCCTAAGAAAAAATAATTAAGGGTAAAAAACACATCACAAGCAAAAATAGCAAGCATTAAGTTGTTCTAAGCATTTGAAGTACATGAATGTCGTACTAACTTATCACACAGCAAGGCTTCAATACTCATTTTAATGCCCTGAGCATCCTTCAATTCATTAATAAAATCAATTAATTTTATATGAAATTCTTTTTGTATAACAGTATTATCCTACTTATACATCACCTGCTGTTTGTGGTATGGTTTGAGCGGAACGCGAAGGTCCCTGAAATGCTTTTAGAAATGGATGATCCATGCTAGTAATGGGGGCTTCTAAAAGTTCAGCAGAAGGAGCACCTGTTAGAAAATAAGTTGAATGAAAACAATAATTAACTCCAGGAGATACAGTCCTAATACACATGATGGGGTCAAAACAAGGTTACAGATTCATATCTACAACTCTCAGCACAGACCCCATAAACTAGAGTTAACAAAAGCATTACAAGGATGACTTCAAAAGGAGTGAAAAGCTTTGCTTCTTCAATTACTACAGTAATGCTGCAGTTTCTAAACTTCAGACAAATCCAGGAATCCAGATCAGAATTTAAAAAATAAACAATGTGTATGTGGCAATAATAGATAAAACAGTATTTCAGGATGAAAGGTGTGCGTTATTAAATGACACAAAATCACAGCAGAAAAATTATCAAGACCAACTAACATGTCTGTTAAAAAGTTCTACCAATTACCTCTTTTTTTTAATGCTGAACAGCTATTAACCTTTGAGTTTGGAAACAAAAATGCTGTAAATATATAACCAAGAAATACCTGGGCAGTATTAGGCTAAAGGACTAACATAAATAGAACGTGGAAGTATTAGGTTACAGGACGTATTAGAAGTTAGAGGTTCTTTCTACACATATGCTGCATTTCAACCAGAAGCAACTAGGTTGAACCCCAGAATTGCTGAAAATAGTTTTTTATCAACTCACTACACAGAGTGGGACAATGTGATCCCTTAACACCTGAGGACAGCTGGAAAGGAACAGCCTTTCTGCAGTCCTACTCCTATTGATCCAATTTGCCTTCAAACTTTGAAAATCTATTTTGATTTAGTACTTCTCAAAACCTAGGCGGAGAACTAAAATTTCATCTCAGGTCAGCTGCACATACCTATTCCACTGTCATCAAGCCTCATGTAGCCTTCTGCCAGTGAACTAAAACCAGTCAGTCCTCCCATAGCAGCATAAGGAACGTCCTGCCCCACGGGCTTTCCTTGGGCCAAGCGCTCCTCTTTCGTTTCCACGACTGTTTCGTGAGCATATGCTGGCTGACCACATGCACAGGTAAAGCAGCTATGAAAGCCTGAGCACTTGGAACCTAAGAAGCAAAAAATGAGTGAGATGGTGATGGAATTTAAGCATCCAGCTGTATGAAAAGGCCATATAAAAGAGAAAGAGCGACTCTTGGGATTAGATCATGAAGGCCATCTACTCACAGGATCTTACTGAGACAAGTTTCAAGTACCTCTGAGGATGGAGATTCCACCTCTCTGAGCAGCCTGGACCAATGCTGGATCAGAAATTTCTTTTCTGATATCTAACTGTATTTCCTATGTTGCAACTCGTGTCCATTGCCATTAGCAACACCCCTCTCCATCCACTTACAACGAACAAAAGGAAAAGAAGTTCTGACACTGGGTAAAGCTGACAACCTGCCAGCATTTTGGCAGCATTCCCTCCAAAGGTGTATAGCACGTGTCAATGTTGCATGGCTAAGAAACTTCATACCACAATTTATTGCAGAAATCACAATTTAAATGTCTTTTAAGATTAGCAAAATTGTCTCAGCAGCAAATAGAGACTGTGGAAGGAACAAAATGGGTTCTATACAAGATTATCATTAGACTGACTTTCAGGGTTTTTTTAAGCTTACACAGCCACAGGATGTAACTGAAATATTTATACAAATGTCATGGAACATTCAGAAACAGAGTAAAGTGACCTGCCTGCTCTAGCTACATCTAAAACTGTCATCAAAGCCCCTCTGGAGCAATATGACCAATAAATTGAGGAAGTGATGTTGCAAATGTTTCATTATTCAAATTACCCTGCTTCCAACTCACAGTTCATTTTGTGGAGAACCAGGAAAGATTTCTTTTAAGTCTTGTGTAATATGTTGATCACATTCTTGGAAATGTTAAAGGTTTTTTCATATTATTTTGGGTACTCCTCAGAAACAGAACTCTGTGTTTGGACGCAGAATACAGTATATGCAATAAATACAGAGCAACAAGCAGTCAAGGTTTTCAGTTATAACTTTTCTATCATGTTCGATTTATCAACACTGGACAAGACTAATACCATTACATTAAAACAACACAAGTCCAAAAGAGAAGCAATTCTTGGCACTTCACTGGGAAATCTGTGAAGCCCTCAGAAGTGTCTGGTATTTTTGAGAAACACTAAACAAAAGGTATTATATATATTAATATTGAAAACACTGTGTTCTATGGATTCGGCCTGAATTATCCAGCTGCACATTTAAGATTTTCACATTACTTAGTGCAAATTCTTGAAAGGCTGTCATAAAGATATTTTATGGTTTATTCTGTGGGATATGATTCTCAACCAGCAAAAGCTGTTTACAGTTTTCTCTGTACAAAATAGAGACATTCCATGAAAGAAATTTAATAACAGTACAGAACTCTAGCAAAAAAACCCCTTCACCTTATGTAATTTGAGGTTTCAAACTAAAACATCTTTATGCTTTATTTATTTCCTGTGGTTAATAATTACTGCTGTTTCACTGCATTAACCTCAAACAACTGTAGCAAAAAGCTTCCTCTTAATCCCTTCTCTAAGATCTTGCTGAAACTCCATTCCCATTTGCATTTCTGGACCCACAATCTGTATGTTCATGAACTGCTTTGTTAGAGTGCTAGCACTAGTATTATTTGGGAACAGAGTACTACTTCCGGCTGAGTTGAGAAAAGATATAAAAATATATTAATGTTATAGTCAACTAGGCAATAGAGGAATGGAGATCAACACTTCTCTCTCACAAATTACCAAGTTCAGGTAGAAAAGGCATGTGCATGCAGCTGGAAGCGACAAACTGCAAACAGGGTGCTTTCATGCTGTCTATGTTCAGGCATCTGTCTCCATAAGCACTACCTGAAGCATTCAGAGATTTAAACTCCTTCACAGGACCTGGGGAAATGAAGGATGTTGTTCTAAACCCTCCTGCGCATAAGGTGCTGCCTTCCTTCCCACATCTCATCCTTCCTCATGGATGAAAACACACATTGGTGACAAGTGCAGCACATACCCAATACCCTGGGCAGAACACAGATCCCTCACATGCTGCTCCTGTTGAGTTTCCTGGCAAAGAATGCTGCAAGCCCAGCAGTAACTTACACGAGTTACAGGGAAACCCAGGTGCTGCACTGTGCTGATCAGCGAAGTGTTTGCACCGGCAGCGGACGGGCTGGGTGCCATTCAGGGGCACAAACTGGTAGGACTGGCACGGGCAACGTTTCACTCTGCAAGGCACAGAGATAGGGCGCTCTTTGGGAAGCACCTCATAGTCTGTTTTGTGCTGTTTATACCTACAACAGGAAAAATAATAACTTTTACAACTTGGTTAGCATTTATCAGATAACTAACTGAAGGGCTTATAATTTACTTGACAAGTTTGGTTTTGAAGTAGTTTTAATTATATTGCTAATCGTTAATTTTCAATTAAATGTATAATATCAGGTGCTTTTACATCTATTCATTACATAAATATCACACATCCTTATGTTTCATTTTGAGAGCACTACTAGAATCAATCTGATCTACCTTAACTCATGCCTTACAGCTGAATTTATTGAGACTACAAAATCATTTTGGTCCCAAAAATATATTGACATTTACATTTACAAACAGTTCTTACTATTTAAAACCTAATTTTCTCAAGCCTTAAACCTTAAATAAACTTGCCTATGTGCTACTGTAATGTGTCTGGGAATATTTAACATTTTCTTGATTTTTGAAAATATTAAAATGTAAAAGAAGGGAAGCTACCCACCGGTGAGTGCAAAAGCACAGTGTCTCTGGTCCCACAAGCTTACAGTCCATACCAGTTGGTGATCTCCAGCTCACATACAACCTGTTCTGTAGCCGAGCTGGTAATACTTTTCTTTTGTACTCCTCGTATTCCTCAGGAGTAAAGAGCTTTCCTCCATCATCATCACCTACAATTCTGCATACATGGCATAAAAAAAGCCATAAGAAAACAAAGACAAAAAAAGTAGGTTTCTCCAGATCTTGTTTCCAAATTATATATAGCAGCACTTTCTCTGTAAATGCAAAACAAATCTTGTATTTCAAATTACTGTTCTAATAATTTAACAGAACTATAGCTGATTTTTAGAGAATATTTTTTTAATAATGCTCTTTTAAAAAATTTGTTCTGGTGGACTGAAAACCAGTCCTAAGAGAGAAGGAAAAAATTAATACAGCAAACTACCAAGAGTTATTTTGGAAAAAAAAGCAGTGAGCATCAAGGGTCATGGAACCAGCCAACCCTGCCTCAGACTTCTTGACTGACCTCTGACAAGTCACTTCACCCATCTACACCCAACCATACTGCAAACTTGCATCAGGAGATTAATCTTAGTCTAGTCTGAGTACTCAACTGCAAGCAGGTAACCACACTGCCACCAAAACAACAAACAACACATCCAAGCTGTCTTCTGATTTGCAAGAAGACTATGCCAGTTTCTGTAGCTGAAGTTGGTGGGAGCTATACCCTCAGTTCAGACAGGCCCATTTGTTAAAGCCACCACTATGTTCAAATTCAAGGGCACTTGAATAACTGGAACTCTGGAGCAGCATCCAAATTCTGCATTTATGGAAACAATTAATGACAATAAATAAAATATGTAAAATACAATTGAGACTTAAATGCAGCACTTAACCTATGCTGAAAGTGATTTTATTAATGTCTGTAAACACTTGAGTTATTCTTTATTGGATATGCTAAAACATACTGAACGAGTGATTCTTTGTCAAATATTCTGTGGATGTGTGCACTGCCAGCACTGTACAGCACCAGAACAATGTGCCAACACAACACTATCGTTTGCACGTCAACCCAGCCAACACCCACTGAATCACTGCACATCTTATGTAAGAAATACCACTGTGCCTTCCTCCGGTGTTTTACTCAAGGTTTTCCTAAACTAAATTAAGATCTCATGTCAGCACAATGACTGTGTTTATTTTTGTTCAGCCTGTCGAGAGGACCGCTGACAAGATTAGCAAAGACACGCAGCAGTACAAGGGATTTATACAATGCAAAACTTGGAACTCGGGATGCACAGAAGTCCTTGTATTCTGAAAGAGCAGTACATCTGGCAGATTATCAAATAATGGCTTGGATTGGACGGGACCTAAAAGACCACCTAATTCCAACGCCCCTGCCGTGGGCAGGGATGCCACTAGTAGACCAGATGGCCTCTCACAGCACATCGCACAGACACGCTGCCGGGCGGGCCTGGATGCGAGGGACGACGCGTGACTTCACTGCTGACAGCCAAGGTTTGGAACGTGTCCTCACCAGCGCACACCAGCCACGGCAGCTCCGACTGCGACAGTGAACGGCGGGCGCTGCGTGTGGCTCAACGAAGCCGCCGCAGCCCCCGAAGCAGCCAATTCTGGAGGGCCGGAGGCGAGCATGCCTCCCGGAGGCATCCCGGGCCGCGGGCCGCCTACCGGGGACGCGACACGGCTGCCGCCGGCACCCTTGGGTCGGCTGGAANTTGGGTCGGCTGGAAGCGCCCGTCCCCCGCCCCAGAGACCCCACCGCGCCGCCCCTGTGCCCTCACCGCCGGTACTCCGCGTACTCCTCCAGGGCCTGCGCATCCACCTGCAGCCGCTCCATGCCCGCTGGGCCGCCCGGGGCCGGGCGCTGGGAGCGGGCAGGGCCCCGGGAGCGCCGGGCGTCGCCCGCGCACGGAGAGCTGCAGGCGGGAGGCACCGGGAGGCACCGGGAGGTAGGCGGGGAAAA
>VZTI01002080.1:317-23967 GCA_013397865.1 Struthidea cinerea | reverse complement strand
GGAGGGAGAAGGCGGGGGACAGGCGGGAGGCACCGGCAGGCAGGCGGAGGGAAGGCGGCGGCAGGCGGGCGGCTCGCCCGCAGCACGCTCCGCACCGGCGGCTGAGAAACGTGCGGATCCGGGAGGTCTGTGCGGCGCCCGTGGGCACGGCCAGCCCCGCGCCGGGGTGTTGTCCCGCTCGCTCGTTACCGGGCGCGCAGCGACAAGTCACACACCGGGGCGAGGTGCTGCTTTGCTTTATTCTAGTTTGCGCAAAGCAGGGAGCTAGGTGGTAACCCACAAAAGGCTAGATCATCAAAACTTTACATTATTTATACATTTTAACAAAGGCGTCAGCATTCACTGACTATAAATGGCATAATTTTTCTATTAATTAGTATTCAACCCCCTATTTGTTAGTCATATCTCTCACTTGTCATGCTAATTAGTGCACAGGGACATTTGAGTCTAGAGTCTATTTTGAGTAGGTGGTCGAGATTGCCCACAGCTGGAATTACTTTTCCCCCAGTTACTGCTCAGTTCTGCTGGCTTCACTCGTGGTGGCTTTCATCCAGACAGACCATTCGTCTTGGGATTGTCTTCTCTTTTCCTTAAAACAAAAAATTAGCCGAGCATACAATGTTCACAATGCAATTGCTCAATCATTACTGTCCAGCTACGGCTACTGATTAACAACTAAAACAATTGCAAAGTTTGATTCAAATCTTGACGGGCTCGATAGCAAGGACAGGACACGCGTGGTGTGCACACACTCCCCAGGAAGGCAGTCACCCCCTCTGCCCCTTGGGATGGTCATGCTCCCTGAGCAGCAGTGCCAAGGCATGGCCACACACACACCTGCAAGTGCGGTGCCTCGGAAAGACACCCACAGTCACGGGTGCCACCAGCCACCCAGCACAGCACCCAAGGCCTCCCAGCGCCTGCCTTGCACCCACGTTGCCCTCTGCTGCTGCTACTGTTTAGACCACCACGTTTCTGGTGGGTGGGTGAGGGGTATTTTTGGTTGGTCACTGATCCCTCTTCCTTTATAAAATAAAATATATGTTCCATAAGAAAATATAAGTTTTGTTCATAGTTCAAGACTACAGGAGGCCAACTTTGGGAAACATTCCTAACCAAAGATGATTCTTAGACTGGCAAGCTGCAAGTCCCAGTTCCTCTCCATGTGCCACAACTAATTGTCACCACACTGGAACATCTCCTCCAATGTGTTTTTAGTGAATCCACCACAGGCTGCTATTTCTGATACTGCACTATCTGTGTAAATTGACTGCTTCCCCTTGATACAAACAGACTGGCCACAAAGTGACCAAATACGTGAAGAAAAAATATAGTACATTTTCCTTATCTGAGCTTTAGGAAATTGGTATTTAAATTGTGCTCTGCCTGCTAGCATAAGCTACAAGCCTTCAGGCTGTCAAATTGAGATCCAAGAAGAAAGGCTTTTTCCATACCAGACAGTGATACTTCCCAAAAAAAAAAAAAGATACAGCAATTCAGGGAAATCTCCACATTGTTTTGAACTGGGCAAGCCACCAGCAATGCAGCAGAAGGTGGAGAGGAACGTCACAAAGACCATGGCAATGTTTTGCCAAAACATCCCTCAGAGAGAGATGAAACAACAGGGACACTCTCAGGTTCCCAGCAGTATCCAAATAAGGTGATAGGGCATATGGTCTGGGCATTTGTCCTGTGGCTATGCCACATGTATAAGAATTTTCAGCAGGGCAGACAGCACTGCAACACAACACACACATTCTGTCACAGTCAGATCTGAACACAAACAGGTCACCCTCAAAGGCAGGAAAGATATGGGAGCAAATCCCCACTGCAGTCAATTCATCTTCAGGCAAGCCAGTGGAAGAAAATAAAATCACACAAAAGAAGTCAGGATTGTCAGGGGAAAATCAGGGAAAATTCCTCCTGTGACCAAAACTTTGAAAAAGAAACAGATGGCAGAAAGGAGACCTTGAAAGCAGGACAAGAAGCTCTGCAGACAGGGAGTTTGAACATACTGAGGAACACACTGCTGCACAGGAGCTGCACAAAACTGAAGATCTCTGAGATACCTTATCTGTATGCACATTTCGCTGGTGCCAGAGATCCCAGCACTGCCAATAATGGGGGAGGTGTGTGGTGGGGAAGTGCTCTGGCAAGCCTGGTTCAGACAGAATGAGCAGAGCTCCTGTGTCACGGGTTTATGTGCCTCATCTGTGCAAGATCTTTGTTAAAAACAGTCCTCTCAAATACAGTTTGGGTTTAAAGAGCCAGGTTTCTTAGTAAGGCAACTTCCAGTGAGGGGTACAAATGTTAGTCTATATGACACTCGTGTCAGTGTTTATGCATGAACAGCCAGTGAGAATTTATTGAGAGTAAGAAATCAAGTCATTTTTTTGTGAGGCATTTGTCCTATGAACTACCTCCCATAGAAAAAATTAAGGACTTTTTTCCCAGATTAGATCACAGCAAGTGTTTTGCAATACAGCGTTCAGTTCATTAGAATCCAAGACCTGCTTGGATTCAAATCTGGATCGGTAGACTTGCTTGGGAACAGATATAAGAGGTGATACACTTTGTAACTCAGAAATGGAGTTCTTAGCTAATACAGGTATCTCAAATACTCTCTTTTTACTGTCATAGCATGAGTATTGGAATACATTTTGGATTTTGAAAACCCATTCCTGTCTTTCATCCCTTCTAAGAGATTGTTAATAGACATCCAAAATAAAATTCATTAAAGACTGCTCAAAACAGATTTTTTTTTTGTAAACCACCAAATAATTTTGAATAGCAGGGAAGAAGAAAAAGAAGGCTTTCTGCTACTGTGAAGAAGCCATGACACAAGGTAAGTAAAAGGAACAGGAATCCAGATGGCATGTTTTACCTCCTATAGTTGTGATGTAGCATACGGATACTGCTGGCCCAGGATCCCTGAACACATCAAAGTGGGTTGAACATATGGACACATACTTACAGTACAGCTCTGTGAGACCTAAGGTGCTGCCTACACATCAAAAGCAACAGCTTAATGCTTCATAGGGTGTTGACAGTCTCTCTCAACACCCTCTGTTAACAATAAAATGTGTGACCCTTTAAATTTTTAAAAATCCTTACAAGTTTGACAAGTGCTTAAAATTATTCTCAGGGAAACATCTATAAATTGAAGATAGCCACCTCACTAATGCAAAAATAATTAAGTTAGGAAAAACCTGTTTTAATATTTTAGACCTCGAGTCATCATTTTGAAGTAGTAGTCAGTCATTCTATTTCTATGGATCTGGTCAATTATAATCTGATTAGCTCCTCTGAAAACAAGAAGCATTTTAGTGGCATAAAGAATAACAGAAACAGTTTCCATCTAATTGTTTCCTCCCTCCACATGTGTTATCAATATCCCGGTATACTTAAAAGCAAATCAAGCAGTACTCACTTTTATAAACTTCTAACCATGAACATACACTATGCTACAATAAAAATTAGTTTGTGTATTATTAAACCTAGTTTACAGTATTTAAAAATGTCAACATGTTTCTTTTCAGTTTTGGCATCAGAAAAACAGAACCCTATTAGACGCCAGCTGACAGTAATTTGATGAATGCCACAGGGAATATGGAAGCTCATGTGCAAGCACAGATCAATTAATAATGAAAGGTTTTTGCTGGAGGTACTGACAAATAGTTAGGAAATTTGTAATAATTAAGATCACTTAGAGATAAGATAATTCAGCAGCATGTGACACCACTGCTGCTAAAGAGATGTGATTTCACAAATGTATGCAATGTGATTTTTTTAAAACTTGGGTTTTATTAATAACCTAAAGGATATTTTCAAATGCCTATGTGCATCATTCCTAACGAACTGAGATTAGTGAAATACCCATTCAAGTACTGGTCTTTTCCACATGAAAAACAGCAGAAGTCTAATTCACTTTTTTGGCTGCTATAAAGGGAAATCTCCCATTTCACTCTTGCCTTTGAAGGTGGCATACTATGAGATACTTTAAATTGAACCCCAAAGATAGGAGGCTCTTTGTTTTGTAAAGTACAAAACCATGAAAGAGCACAAACATTAGGTAAGGAAAGTCATATTTGGATTGTTAAATATATCAATTGACAGTCTCTATCACCTTTAAAAATACCACACCAATTTTATGTTAAGAATGCTTTCGACATTCGGCTCATTCAATTAGTCAGCGTATTTTTAGGAATTAAAAGATATTCAAGAAAATATAATAAACTTGGATCTTAAATTTTATGCAAACATTTTTCTAAATAATCTTCTTGATAAAGGTTCTAAAATTTACTCTGCTTCTGCATTCCCACAAAGGCTGTGGTAGCAGCAAATACCCCCAAAACACGTACCTGCACAGGAGGTGCTTGGTTGCTAAAGCTTGGTTGCTACACACATCACAAACATGCTGCAGCTTGGAAACCTCTGCATTAGCAAATATTTTTAGTTAGAATTCAGATCTATCTAGTCAGCTTCTTTAAATGATTGTGTTATTGAAAAACAAGGATTTAGCAGTTCCTTGAAAAAACAGACAACTGTGCAGAATGTGACACATAATACTGGGTGCCAAGGATACTGATGTTTCCCCACACTAAACACAAGAACCTGTATATCCTTATGCCATGTTTCTGTATTTTTAAAATTAGTTCATTTAAAACAGACCAGCAAACTTTTGTGATCCTAACAGTGCATAGGCAGTTTGTTAAGAGCTCAGTGTGTTTCAAAGAGTGTGTCCATCTGTCCATCCATTCATCCCAAAAGTTCTTTAATGTGGAACCATTCAGCACTTCTTCACACACACTTGTGAGACAATGCTTGGATATCTTCATTATGTTAAGGTTACTACGCAGAGATTCAAAATTATTTATTTAGATGAGAAAAGCAACAGAAAGAACAAGAGAATAAAGACAATTTCCCCAAGACTTTTGCCTGCCAGGTATTTAGTTGTAGAACTCGAGGGTTGTATTGAGATCTGTGCTGTTTCTGTCTATTTAGACAGCAATCACTATATACTCTTTTCATTCCATTTCTCTTCATTAGAGCTTTTGTTTGGAAGTGGGTCTTGAACATTTTTTTGCTACCTACATTAAGCAATCACTCAGAGGCACAGCAGTACTGCCAATTACCTAGTGAAATCAGCTGATAAACACTCATGAGGCAAATTACAGCTGGGAAAATTCAAGTCTCCTAATTTACCAAAAGATTTCAAGACAAAACCAAAACATCCCCCCATCCCCCAAATCAGCAGTTCTTTATATAAGACAGGTCTCCAGCCTTCCAAAGGGCAGAAGAAGAAGAAAAGGAAATAATACCCCAAACCCCATCCAGCCTAAGAACCAACTAAGCATAAGGTGATTCCATAGACACAAAACTTGAATGAGGTCATTTTCGGGGGCTTTGTGATGACATCCGAAATGGGAAATACACAGCTGCATCATAAAAACTGCAGCACAGCAGCAACACTACTTAAATATTCCTCAGAAAGAAAAAATATGCTTGGCAACACAACCAAATGCTGTGATACTATCAAGCATTTTGGACCTGGGGTAAGTTGTAGGCTTTCTCCTGCTTCTTCTTCACAAGCCCTTGGGTTCTTTACACAACCTCCTGCCTTTGCAGGGCTGCCACACCTCTCACACGTCCTACATAGGAGGCTGCAGGCTAGAACACGCAGATGTTTTCTCACTACTGTTGTTAACAGGAAAGTCAGCTGAGACCCTCCCTTTATCCCTTCCTTACCGTTTTTTACCTTAGTCTGCACACCTTAAGTTTAGTTTTGCCACTCTGGAAAGTGTTGTCATCTCAGCAAAAAGGATGGTCAGCTTTCACCTTCTGCACTGCTGGAGCACAGTTCTTTCAGCTATATTCATGAATGGAACTCTTATGCCGTAAGTGAGGTAGTTCAGAGTTTTCTCTATATAACTAAATATACATTTTGTCAAGTACAAACTAATTCCAATGAGCCATTGGGCTACCGAAACATAAGGAAAAAAGCAACTATTTGCTAATGGCCCCAGGAATTACCATGACTGCATGTATCAGTCTCCAATATAAAATAACCTACCTGTGCACACAGCGACAAAGACTCAATTTGTGAGTCTTGTTAGGCTTGTTTAAGACTCCTCAATAACTTTGAGGTTTCACATACCCTCACAACTAAAAAAAGTTACTTTTGTCTATACACACAAGAACTGTGTGTTTATAGCACAAAGATTTTGGTTTGTAACAATCAAGTATCTAGGAAATAAACCAGACAGCTGGATATAAAAATCTATCTATCTATCTATCTATCTATCTATCTATCTATCTATCTATCTATCTATCTATATGTTGTCAGCCTGCTGGTTCAAAAGAAGCTCTGCATGGATCTTCTTCACTCTTAGGTTAAACAATGAAGCCTTCGCCATTAAAGATCTAAATCAGTTCTTTTATTTTCATTTCTTTCTCCCCTCATCTCTGACCTGGGGAAAGTTTCAGGGCATTAGAATTTCATGAGCAGAAGGACTCAGTGACTGAGAAGGAAGAATACCAGAAAGAGTACTACTAAACCTCAGAGATGTATAACTTTCCAATCCAGAAACAGATAGAGCACATGTACCAAAAATGACAAGACTATTTAATTACCAAAAAAAACCCCCAAAAAACCCAAAACCAACCAACCAAACAAAAACCCAAACAAACAATCAAACAAAAAACCCCCAAACAGGAACACTTACAAGTACAATTAAAAATTTATTTTTCTCTTTCTGCATTGAAGTGAGTACATGTTTACACACAATGTGACAAAAAAATCATCTGGATACTAACTAAGATTGTAATTGTATTTTCCTTTATAACCATTGAGAAGATCAGCAGGGAAACAGAAGGAAAAAAAAACAAGTAACTTTGCCTGGTATATTATCCAGCGCCTCCGGTTCTACTCATCCCCAAAACCTCACTTATAGGACACTTGGCAAAAGTCCCCGAACATTCTGTCCCCTCCAAACATTCAGTACAATTTAAAAAACAGGTTCAATGGCACTTTAATATGATTTCAGTAACATTTGAGATACAGTGCACCCACACTGCATGCAATTCACTTTGCTGTAAGGCTGACTTAGACATAAGGCAAACATTACCTTAGCTCTCAAATATTCCATGATAAGACACTCTTAGTACATATACCTCTGTTAAATGCAGAGATGCCTTGATTCCCTTCATTGCTTTTCCTTCTGATCTAGAAAGCAATTCAGGGAGATGGTATGCTATACTCAACACAAACTGCAAGGCATTAAAATGTTAAAAACAAACAGCAATGAATATAAATAAACTATATTCACATATCCAAAACTTATTTCCATCACTTAAATAATTTTATCTGCAATTACAAAACACATACACAAATATCTTTTTAAGACAAATCATCTAAGAGATCACAGATGGTGATTTGCTTTTGATAATCTAACTGCCCTATCTCTGGCATAAAGATAAACCTGGACAGTGTTACTACCTAGAATGTTTTCCTATTATAATAAATTTTCTTAAATATACAGTAAATTATCTAACTATTCTGACAGATAGTGCAAATAAAGACATTCTTTGGGTCACAATTTTAAAATATTACCACCAATGCTATCCTCAATTTAATATTGTTTTAGTAAGTAAGTAACAAAATATTTTAAGTGTACACATTTTCTAACATCTGTTTAGCAACACATTTTCCTCAGTTACCTCGGCTTAATGCAGATCACAAAAAAATCGATAAGCTACAACACTGCTCACCTATCCAAAAGATATGTTATATTCATACTTAAATAAATATATTTAGAAACCTACCTATAAGTTTCTCATTGCTTTCCACGTATCGTTATTATCCAATGGCCTACGACACCAAATCAATGCTATCAAAATATCTTTAGAGACAACAGAGATCACTTCAGAAGCACTGCTCAAAGGCAATGAAATAATGCTTTGAGAGAACCTAAGCACGTTAGGCCTACGTAGATCCAAGCACATTGTAGAATACAATAGTTTACGCTTGTTTTAGAGTCAACTACTGCTTTGCCCTAGCCAGAGATAAAAAGCTTATCTTAAATATTATCCATCAATGACGTAGCAACACAAAGCAGCCCTGTTTGCTATCTGATGTTGCTTGCTGGCTTTACACGTTTATTTGAAGTCACTGGCACCTGATGATTAGTTCCATTAGTGGTATTTGTTGCTGAGCCATTCACGACGATGTAATCAACCTTGTTTTCCAATTTCACGAGGCGTTGTAAGATGTCATCCAGAAGAACTGCAATTGTTCTCTTCAGATCAGCTGAAGATAATGGAAAAAACAAATTACAGCCTGTTATTTACTACATGTGGAAAAGAACTGCCATTTCAACATATTCATATCTTAAGACTTGCTATCCTCCCCACCACACTTTTTGGAAAGGAGCGCACATTGGTATACAAGTACAGAATTAAACAGCTGCTTGATTTTTCTTTAATACCATTTCTTCGTTATTTTAGGGAAGGGAGATACCACCATAATAAGGAACTGTGAAGGTAGCCAATTAAATAATAGAGTGTAAGAACAAAAACACTAGTTGGAACATTAGAAGTCTATTCAAAGGTATTATTTCAAATTTCATCCAGACAACAGCATTGGAATACTCAGCTATGTCATCTTTTAGCCTTGGATGCAAGAGAATATATCTGGATATTTTCCAGCATAAAGAAGGCAGTTAATAGCTTTCCCCTAAATGACAGATTTAGCCCATAGAAAAGCTGCTGTTAGAAGGTATCTTTTCGCTTCTTACATAAGCCATAAAGCAAGGGTAAAAAAAACTATATATTTATTGACTGAAAAATAAGAGAAAAGATGGGGGACAAAAATCTCATGTTCTGGAACACAAAACCAGTAACATCTTTCTACAAAAGCTAATTATTCTGTTTCCAATCACCATGTTCTTTCAGATTTGAAAAAAATTAACAAACTTACCAGGTTTTACAAGGTGTCAAAATTCCCATTACACATGAAGACATCTACAAACACTGTCTCTACCCCCCGCCCTCTAATTAGTTCTTAACTAAGCGGAAAGATTGGGGAGAAAGATCACATGCATCAAAGTGAAAAAATAGGAGTAATACAGATAAAATTAAAAATTAGTAGTAAATTAAGTTTAAAAAAAAGAAGTCTCAGGTCAGTCCCTCCCTCTAAAATTAACTAACTCTTGTTTAGTAATGTTAACTTTGGGAAAATAAAAAATAAATTGCTTATCAATTCAAGCCAGAGCAGGGTCTACTGCCAATAACAGAGGGTAGGCCATGTACTCTGTAGTATCATTCTGTGCTCAACAATCTGAGGGAAGGAATTGTCAAGTTTTCATTCTGATGATCAGCATGTAGATCAAGAGATGACTTAATTTTTTATTAAACTTCAGACAAAACCTCAGAGGACAAGTCTCATTTGGAAATACACTGTAAGAGTATTTCATTTGGAAATACTCCTGTAGAGCAGGAGAAAGCTGCAGTACACAAGGATTTTTCGGGGGTTTTTTTATGATAGAAAAACTTAATTACACAGTAAAGGAAGGAAGTCCTTGATGACAAAAAAGAAAGGTGGAAGGAGAAAACAGAGAAGAAAAGAGAAGGCAGTCTCTTGCTGTCATAAAAATTAATTTTAAGAATGAAAGGATTAAAGGTTTAAACACTTTTTACTGTCCTACTCCTCTTGGGTTGCTCCTGCACATCTTGTCATCATAGACTTGCTTCCTTCCTCCTCAGCAGCAGCAAAAAGACTTCAGACACATTTTTGCTGCTTGCACTCCTACCAAATATATATAAAGGGCATCCTACAACAGGCAGAGCCATTTAAGAAAATCTTAAAGGGGATCAAAGTACATTACTATACATCTTTTTTATGATACTATTTTTAAAAATGAATATTTTTAGTTATCTTTTCAATTTTTCAGAAGACAGTGAATACTGGCCACCTATTTATCAAGTTAGGTACATATTCACAAGACAGGAAAATCAGACAGAGAGATATGATGCAGCAAATATTAAAGCTCACAAGACAAGGGACCTTATCTGTATGGCTACTTCTAAAACAAGGGGAGATTCTGCTAAATTCGTAATTGCCTTGCAGTCTCCAGACTGCAGACTCAACTAGTATGTTGCTTTTTCACTGCTTTTTTAAGGAGAAGAAAATTCAAGAAATAAAAGAGGGAAGTTAGCAATGAAGTACTAGAAGAATCTGGAATGTTGAAGTGACTTAATATAAAACTTTGTCCCTGTATCAAGCATGTGCTTATTCCTCAGTAGCTGAAGATTCAGAAAAAGCATAATGTAACAGTTACTTCTGTAAGTAACTGTATTCATGTACATGGAGAGATCTAAAAAAAAAATCCTGGAAAGCAAAAATTTCATGTCTGAAGCTTGATTTTGCAACTCATCTTAATCTTCAACTTCATTGAATAAACCAAAATCAAATCAGTTAATACAGAGAGGTTTTTCCTGCTGAAGAGCACCATACACTACTTAAAAAAAAAAGGAAATTTATTAACTTTACAGTTTTCAAAAAAAGAACATATTCAAGTAACTAGCATGTAACTAGTAACTAGGTTTTTTTCCTCTTACCATATCCTGCCATAGAGGCTCCACCACCACCATTCATTAGGTTTTTATTTTCTTCTGCCAGTGCTTTGACATATCTTTTACTGAGATCTAATATCTGTCCACGCAGCTCAGCACTGCTTTGACGTCTTGGATACTGGAAAGTGTAGCGTAGCAACATCAAACCCCAAATGATTCCAAAGACTAGTAAAAACATACTCAGTTTCTGGGACATATTTTTTCTTGGAAATGTTAGAAACATTTCTGATGAAGGCCACAGGTGTGTCCTAATTTCAAGATAAGTAACTGAATTTGGCTTTGTCAAATTATATTACATATTAAACAAAATAATATTCCTATTAAGTGAAAAATCTTCCAGCTGGATCATCTTGAACATATCTTCTCATGCTTTAGTTGGTCTTGATGCCTGAAATTTGTAAAGTACCACTTGGTTATTCAAAACTGCTAGTTGTTGAGATCAAGAACAAATACCAGTTTCCAAATACAGTATTATTGCATCATCTAGCAAACAATTGTGGATTTTTTATCTGCTTAGAGGTTCAGTTATCTTTCCATCTCATCTGTTATTTATAGGGTTTCCTCTTCCTATTTTTACCTATTTTTATTCTCCAAAAATCAAAACTTCTGTGCTTCCACAAATCACCTTAAGTATTTTAAATACCGGAATTTAAACTGACATTAAACTCAAATGCATTTCAAAGAAAATGCAGTATCTAGAAGAGACCTGTAAAACATTTCTATACTACATTGTGATAAGTTATACAAATACATCTACACACAAGATCTTGTGCAATGATTTACTTGATTCTTATTCTTCACTTCGAAGCACAGAGCAAGTATAACAGACAACATGTGGAATGATGTTTCTTGATCAGTTAGCTAGGTCAAAGTTTCCTCTCCTGTCTTTGTACACCATTAAGATTTATTTGTTTTGGTGTCTTACTACTGAATAAAGAGATAAAACCAAAAGAAATTGGCACATTGCACCTACCTTCAGCATTTTACTATGACTTTAAAAAGTATCTTACCATAGTACCCAATTCTGATCCGTCAGTAGACTAAGGCTTCAGGAGGAAAGCAAGTGGTAGGAAAGCTTCAGCAGTTAAATAACAAATGTTCAGACATTTTGAAGCAGTTTGAGCAACACATCTTCAAGGATATACTGGGAAAAAAAAAAAGATTTTAACAAAAAGTGAAGATATCTTCATTTACTTGTGGAGTAGTTGCAGTTGAAGGCTTCAAGCTACATGCTTTTAAAACAAAAATACATTTTAAAACCTAACTTCAAGCAACTGTTAGGGAAGAACATAGAATTAATTTCCATTTTATTATTAAAGCATGCATTTGAATGCCCAGTAACTGATTTCAACATACTTTTAAAGGAAAGCTTGGTAAGAATCTCACTCAGCATTTCCTTCTTCTTGTGTTATAAGACAGTGACAACAGATGTTCAGGATTCATAATATATGTACATGCACATGTATTTACATATGCATCATTCTCTTACTAATTTTTACCCCTCAAATGTATCCCACATTTTCAGACTCTTTCCATGTGTACCTTGCATTTCTCATTTTTCACCCATCTCTGAAAGTACTCCAATTATTCAATACTTTCTTAAAAGAGAATTTCTGTTATTTAACATAGTCCAGATAAAGCTACTCATTTCACACAATAGTTACACTTTTCCTCATTATTCCCAGTTCTTCCCCACATATTACCTGACACAAGCACTTTTTAGATGGATATTACACATCTAATAGGGTTCCTCACCAGACTTTCTGTAGTGGCACTTTAGGCCTTGGTGTATCAGAATATCGAGACCGAGTTTCCCGTACTGCTGAGCTCTCATCTAAACCTAACTCTGCCTCCACGGCATTTTTCATCCCCTCCACTGAGCAGTTCCACCAACCTTATGCCGACACCCTGCTGTCTGCTGCCAACACAAGTGTCACTGCCAGCAGGGTCCCAAGCCCTGTTTGTCGCTTACCCTTCACCTTCACTCTTCAGATAATCCTCTCAATAGGCAAGCCAGCGTGCCTGATTCAAGTGGCAAATTTTTGAAGTGCTCCAAAATCAACATGCATATCTCAATTATTCTGAAAATTATTAACCCAAGGCAGGAGCAACATAAGGACTTGGACACCAAAGTTGCTGTAAAGTAACAATGTGCCGTGTATAAAATGCCCTATGGTAACCACTGCCAGCACATAAACTCTTACTGCTGGGTGCACTAATGCCAGTGGCAATCCCAAGTCACTGAACAAGGAACAGCTCACTTCACCCTCCACTGTGGGGTATGACCATGCACCAGGACAGACAGCCAACACGCAGTAATTTGAACTCCCACTGTAAATGCAGCGGGATGTACTTTGTTCAAGGAAGGTGCTTATCTCCCCCTAAAACTGTTTCAAGACACAAATTTGTCTTAAGTACATAAAATAAGAGAGAAAACAATAAAAACTTACATTCCACAGCATGAATATCTGGAATTGTGTGGTTTAAGATTTTCTGAAACAGATCTTCCCTAAACATGCACTAACCAAAACTTCTTTTCCCTAGCTCTTTGCCAAATCCATGGCTCTGCACTCAGACTTTAAAGAATAAACTGCACCCACATCATTATGTATCTACATAATCTCTAAACAGTATCAAATATGATGGAAAACATTTATGAGGTCCAGGAGTAGAGCATTCATGCCATGGCTGAGAAGACCAAATAGTATCTCTCAAGAAGAGAGATACGTAAGTTTCAACCCCCATTCCCGAAAGCCTCTACTTCTTCTATTAACCAAAATAATAATTTAAAAATTTAAAAAAAAACCAAAACACACACAACGAAACTGAAAAGAACAGAAAGCTCCTGCAAAACTTAAATTTAGTTCAGCTCTCCACATATCTCCAACCATATCTCATCCTGAAGCATTTAGACAATATCACTACAGTCCTTTGGAGTAGAAATAACTCTGCCATCACACTGTAAATAAGACCACAAGCCAGGATAAGAGGTCTAGCCAAGAGGAACAGATTGAATAAACTCCTGCCAAGCAGCAGCAGGAATTGCAGACTGGGCCATTGCCACGTATATCTGATCCACAGTGCACATGCTGACTACTGAAACTAATGGAAATCAAGGACTTAACCTGCTGGGAAATTGCGTAACACCCAAATACTGACACTAGGCAAAGGAACTGGGAGCAAGGTGTACCAAAATAAAGGGAACTATTTGTACTTGTCACTTATCCTACAAATTTTTAAAGGCCATTCCCCCTTAATGAATTCCAGTGTAATCTCAAAGTTCTGGAGATTGGGTCTCCTCTTTCCCCCTGAAGCATGCACTTCTATTGATCCATAACACACTCCCTGCAAGACCCTTCCAAGATTACACAGTGTGGGGCAAAAAAAAAAAAAAAGCAAGCTTATACCCATGTTGCTGTTAAGTACCGAGAACGGCGAGTAACAACATGATCCAAGTTCAGGAAGAAAGTAGTTATTTAATTAATTATAATTTGGTTTATATAACTTGGTTCCCAAAGATGACAGGATGTCATTGGATCTTCGACCAGCCACCCCCTGTCCCATTGGCTAAAGCTCACAACACCTACTTCAAAACAATATTTCACTGTGTACCATAAAAACTCTGAAAAACAGATCCCAGGTGCACAGATAAAGACCCAGTTTACAAAAACCCGTAGCAGTGTTTATCATAGCTTTCATGAGAACCACAGAGCTCTCACAGAATGCTGCAGAAAGCTGAAAAATTTCTCTACCAAAGCTTTTCAGCATCTACATACCCACATGAATTGGAAGTAGGAAAAAGAGAGTATCAGAGCAGCAGGAGCACATATTAGGAAGAAAATAGCCGAGTAAGATGGATGGATTGGAATATTCTTGTACCTCTTGTTGCCCTGAAGGGTCAGCATCTCTCTACAAGAACAGTACAGTTTAAACAAAACTTGGACTCAGAACGGACTTTTGTTTTCAGTAATTCAGAGGTAGTATCTCATAAGATAACAGCACACATGTAAGAAGGAACATTGCCTCTTCTGATCTTTGTTCCCCTCATTCTCTCAAAGAAAACAGTATGTTGAGTTGGAAATCCTCCCTGAGCAGGAAAAAAAGGAAGCTGAGACTTCCTTCTTCACGCTGATTTATCGTGGAGAGAAATGCTGGCATACCACTCTCCCAACCACAACTGAGGGACTTTCATGGCAAAGGCAGTCAAAGCACTGCAGAGAGCAACAGGAAAAATGGGTGCATCAGATCTACACCTTGCTGGAATTCCTACCTCTGCAGGCTGTGGTGAGGACCATGGTGAAGCAAGCAGTCCCCCTGCAGCCCATGAAGTCCACGAGGGATGCAGAGATCCACTCGCAGCCCATGGGAGAAGTGCTCATGCCGGAGCGGGTGGATACCAGAGAAAGCTGTGATCCAGTGGGAGCTGTGATCTGAATGGAGGGAGAGGGCCCCTGCCAGACGTAGAGAGAGAGGGCCCTTGCTTCCAAACTAGAGCAACCTATCCTTAGTGGACTGCACCCTGTGGACGAGTGACCCATGCCGCAGCAGTTTTGGGAAGACTGTTTGCCCATGGGAGGGACTCACATTGCAGCAGTTTTGGCAGGACTGCTGCTCGTGAGATTAGAGCCACACTGGAGAAGTTCACAGAGAACTTGTCTCCCATGGGAGGGACTCACAGCATAGCAGAAGAAAGACTCTTCTCCCTGAGCAAACAGAAAAAGATCTGACCAAAACGAACGGACCAAAACTCCCACACCCTGTCTCCCTGTGGTGTCGGTGGGAAGGAGGGAGGGGCTGGGGAGAAAAAGGGTGTTTTAAAGGCTTATTTTACTTCTCATTATCCTCCTCTGACTCTGTTAATAATAAATTTACTTTATACCTTTAAATTTGAACCTGTTTTGCCCTTAGAGTGTTTTCTCCCAGTCCCCATCTCAACACATGAGCCCTTCATTAATTATTTTCCCTCTCCTCTGCCCAGCTGAGAGCAAGAGAAGGTGAGCGAACAGCTTTCGTGGGTGCCTGGCGTTTGGCCAGTGTCAAACCACGACAATGAAGAAGAGAATATCTTCCAGATAATCCTTTCAATAAGCAGCCTAAAGTGACCGATTCAAGTGCCAGTTTTCCAAAGTTCTTTAAATCAGCACGCATATTTCAATTATTCTGAAAATTACAAGCCCAAGCCAGGAGCAACATTAGAATTTGGAGCTACAACCAATTCCTGAATGAGGATCTGACACTACGTTTGCCTTTCACAGATATATAAAGAGCTTGGTTTTCTTCACTGTTTCACTGCTGATTGTCTAAGAAAAGTACTGCCAAAACCTACCAATGTGGATACAACTTTGTCCAGTGGTAGCACAGCACCGACATACATCTGGCAACAAAAACAATGAACTGAGGCACTCATGCACTCCAAAATAAAATCATGTCTCTACCCTGTGACCTGTATTTCAAAATCAGTCATATATAAACCATATTATTTACAGCATGAAACAAAAGGAGCAAAGGTAAAAGAAAAAGCTACAGAACATGCATTATGTTCCATAACAAAGCAAAATTCTAGTAGCTCTGATACTACTTAACTAAACAGTAGCATCGGACTTCAGTTTGAATACTGACCCCTCTCCATGGAAACCAGCCCATACTTACAAAACAGCCTTCTTGAATTTTGTTGCAAAGTCTTCCTCAGATTCTGCTTTACTCATTCCCAGAAAAACCAAGAGATTATAGTAACATATAACACAAAATGAAATGGTCTATAACACAAAGGAACGCCTCATGCGTCCCCTGAAACAACCTCAGGTTATCAGGAAAACAAGGCATACCTAGATCCTTATAAAAGCTTATTGTACCTTACAGCACTGCACTTCTGCCAGTCAATCTGCTCATGGAAGACTGGCACATATTCATCATCATTTTTCTAGCCTACCCAGCAGTTGCCAGCCTTCTTAAACCACTAGAAATGGTTACAGGGCAAATTTAAGCCTGTCCTGCAGAGATTACTTGTGTACCTTCTAGTTTTGAAAAATGTACAGGACAGATAATGATAATTATTTGTAAGAGAAAAAGCAGTAGGTCCATCAGGTATTTTTGGTAGTAATTAATAAGCAGTTTGCACATGCAAAGAATACAGAAAACCAAAGCCTGAGAGAATCCCATTTGAGTCAAAGATCAAAAATACTTTTAAGGATAAAGCCAAGAAAAATGCAGTGAAAATAATATTGTTAACATACAGTCCAATAAAGTCACCTCTTTGGTCTTGTATTTTGAAAGCTAGACTCTCAAATACTAAGGCAGTAGTTCCTCAGTGATACTCTAGGGACCTAGACAGGTCTCTAATGAACTAATATATGAAGAAAATAGGCTTGATAAGTGGGAATTTTACTCAATCTATTACTACCACAATATTTATCTGTTCTTCACTTCCAAATTATGATCAACAACAATATGATACTGTGAATTCAAGAGCAGGTTTGGCTTTGCAACCAGTTATTATTATTAACTGCATAAGCAGAAGAAGTGATTTTTCAAGACAGAGCTTAAAAAAAAAAGCCATATACAGTCACAGAAGCGTGCATCCAATTACAGAGGAAGTGGAAAAAATCTTGTAATAGAACAGACAGCAGACAGAAATCAGGACAGTACAAATAAAAGCTGACATTAATAATTACTATAAAATAATTGTACAGTACAAAAATGGAATTTATTACCATCTCAGTGGGAACACAAAAAGTTTATGAAATTATTAATGACTTTAAATTACCATACTAAAATTACATCTGTACATGAAATTAATGTTAAATTCACGGCAACAAACATCCCTCAGTACGGAGAGGGTACTGTATCAGTAAACAATAAACTGTCTGTAAACATGCAGGGTGATATCTCGTTGCAATAGCCAACAAACATTTCAGGAAGACAAGAATCACTGGGCTTTACAGAACACCAGGAAAAAAAATTCCACAGTACCATCAAGCTCCATTCTATTATTTTCCCCTTTTTTGCGTCTATTTACAGGATGTACCCTCTGGCCCATTTACCTCTGTGACCTCCAAAATATTTTGTTTTCTAATTTCCCAACAGAAAACTTTGAGCATCACTCAGCTGACAGGAATTAGTCACACTGATGATTCTGAGAGCAGACAGGCTGGTTCTATGTTATTTGGAAAACTATCAGCAGTTTCTGTGCAGCAATGAAAATGGGAAGTCTAAGGAATTACTGACACACACCAAAACAGCATCGAACATATTCACTAACCAATTAATTTTAGAAGACTGAGACAATGAAATAAGCACCTAGAAGCCCAGGGGATCACATGCTGAGACTTTTTGGAACGCCAAAAATGATGTTTGTATTCTGGTAATTTGCAGTCTTAGATGGCTGTTGGTTTGGCAGTATGTGCAATTGTTGGTTTGGCAATCTGCATGAGGTGCAGCTGCCAAACAGGTGCCCAAAGAAGTGAAGTGTTTACACAGAGCCCTGTTTAAAACCAGTGCATAAGGAAGAATCACATTCCTCATATTTTTATGAGTACATGAGTTCTTGAGAAGATGCCAATAAAACTACTGTCCTGTACTGGCACATCCATACTGGTGATTGTTGCAGACCAACACTGTCCTTTGGTTCCCAGGTTCACTCAGACAGCTGCACAGCACCATAAAAGAGCAGGATATTCTACTCGGAACCAACCATTAACAGCAATGCCAGTTCCCAGACAAGTGAAACCACATTTAGCTGTCTTTTGATAAAATTTACTCTCAGCACTTCAAGCATTCCTATTATTGTTGCTGTAAAATTTGGTCAACAGAAAAACATCACAGCAGAGAGAGAAAAGAGGATAGATACTTTACTTACAAAACTTCAGCAATGCCTGACATAACAGAGCCCACCAAAACGTGCTGATGAAAACAAAAGGTTTTTCCAGACTGCATCATAGATGAGCAGATAGAAGAGACCATTTACATTACTAGCTGTTAGATTCAAGTGAAAATATAAGTACTATAAAACACACTGCTATCTTCAGAACAGGTACGAAGGCATATTTCTGGGCAAAAAAAGGCTGCTCTAGCACTATGAAGGCTGCTGGCCTGCAGGTTTTAGCAGTTCTGTACCACTTTTGGAGCGTGCTGCCAAAGGAGTCTGCCTTTGTGTCTTTTCCAGTCTTGGAGTGACTTCATGATGTGTATCCCCCATCGCTGCTCTATGCCCAGAAACTAACTTTGTGCCTTTCTGTGCCTTTAAACTGAGCCTGAGAGGGGGGAGAGAGAAAAAACCAAGCGAACTTTTCAAAGTAGTTGTTCAAGGACACAGATATACACTCCTCTGCTCCTGCTGCAGCAGCAAGAGTGGAGAAAGCACCCTTCTTGCTTTTTTTCAGCCAGCTTTCGGCTCTTTTCTCTCCGGAGGGAGACAGAGAGTTGAACTTTGTTTTTCCTGGGACTTTGGTTTTTCCTTTCTTCTCTTCTGGACTGTTTCAACATCAGAACACATCAGGAGAATTTTCCACTAAGGCCCTGGAGGTGGGCCCACACCGACCCAGCTCCGAGGAGGAGGAGAGAGACCACACCTACAGAAGGACTCTGAAATCTTCCCAGGTGTCTCTCCACAGCGAGAGGTTTCATTATTTAGCATTATTATCCTTTTCCTGTGTGTTTGTTAAATAAATAGTTTTTCGTCTCCTTCACTTTCCTCCGAGGAAAATTTCTTTTTTCCAGAACCTGGTGGGGGAGGGGTGGTTGTAACTTGACTTCTATCAGAGGATATTTTCCTCCAAATTTGTCCAAACTGGCACATATCTTTATACCTTCTCCTGCAGCATGTGTTCCTTCATTCCCTGCTTCTACACGCCCAAGACTTGCAATTACTTTGGCACATTGAAAAAAAAAAATATCCTTTTGCCTTCTTGCTGTCTTTTGGGGAATACCTTTAATGGATATTCCAAGTGAAGGAAACATGATGTTTAAGGGAATAGCAAAAATGGGTAACTACCAAAAATATCTATCCTTCTGCAAAGAAAGAAGAAAATCTTGTGTGCTCCCAAGAGTTCCTGTCTCTCAATGCAGCCAAAGGATATATGGGCCAACAAAAGTCACAGCTCATCAAGCAGACACACTGTTGCTGCTGATGAGCTGCTGGGACTACCTCAAACATATCTTAAACCAGGAATGGTTTTACCTCCTACAGACTTCTAAGAACAGCACCAATTTGTCTTGTAGCTCAACTTCGAGTTGAAAGCACAAACATATTGCTTTTGACTTGAAAACCCACACAGCAAGCTTACAGTGGCTCTGGTATAAAATTATCTGAGAGCCCAAACAGTAGACTACCTTTTGTCAGTATTTTAGAAATACTGGAGAGCTGTTTCTATTTAAATGCACGCAATCCTATTTTAATTGGTTTTGCTTTACACTTACTACCAATAATTATTCTCATTTTGCATTGTGTCTAAGGACTCTCCTCAAGTACCTTAGAGTATCTTTTTTATTCAGCACCTTCCCCCTTTATTTTGCCTGCTACTGCCAATGAATGCTTTTAAAATAAACCAACCATTTAAAACCAGAAATTCTTTGTTCCTTGCCTGTGGGCAGTCAGCCAAGATTCAAGATTTTGAGAGGGAAAATGGCTTGGCAAGGCTTGTGAAGAAAATTAAAGCAAGAAGATATCAATAGGGACAGTATATCACACTTGCTGAACTTCCCCTCCTCCCACGGGGTTCATCTGGGTCCCAAAATATTTCTATATCTCTGTACTAGGTTCTTAAAAAATAATAATAATAACAAATTTTTTTTTTAAAGTCTCAGCTTCATTTTCCCTGGGAGACTTTTCTTTATTTTCTCTTCATGCTTTATTGCTGCCATTTAGGTCACTGTAGGACCCTTGCTCCTTGATAAGAGTCACTTATGACAGAGCACCTTCTTGGCTTCTTATTTCCCAGTAATACTGCCACATTTATTAACCGCAGGCTATGACAAGTATTCCCATAGTACCTCTGCTCCCTTGTGAAATTTCACAGCTGTCTTTGTATCACTCTTTCCAAAGCTCCTGAGACTCCAAAACTTCCTCCTGAGATGATAATGTTTAGCTAATTTTGACTAGTTTTATAGAGAGCCAAGCCTGCAGGATGATGCATATAGGTTACTGGTAAGAAAGGGACTTTGACTGAATGTTTTAAAGAGACCTAAAAGGAAGGCAGGTGTCATTAAAGAGAATTAAGAGGGGAGGGGGAGAAAACTAACAAAGTGACAGCTGCAGTGGGGAAGAGATTGCCATTGCTCACACATGTACACACAGTGCACCACACAAACACTATTCCTGTAGAATGGCAACAAAAAAAGGACTTATTCCACTGGGGAGAGAGGAATAACTTAACTTGTCTGGTTTTCTTCAAGAAACCTCAAGAATTCAAACTGAGTATGAATTTTCCCACCAAAAATTATGTTTCTATGGCAAAACTGCAATACAGACAAGGCTTTGGATTCATGCTCCTTCCCAGTAGGCCGACCCAGGTGAAGATTTCAGAAAAATAACACTGGAGGAAATATTAAAGACAAGTGATTTCTTTTCTTCTACATCTTTTCTTCTACAATCTTATTTCTAGATTGACTTGTCAGCTCATCTGAGCATAATAATGGATTATGACAGACATTAGTTAACTGTAACACCTCAGTGGTGTGCACTGCGAAATATTTTCTTCTTAACATTAAGGAGAAGGTACCCAGAAATTTAACTGGATTATTTATATCGTGGTAGCCTCCTATTTCTTCAACGTAATATTGAAGAAACCAATTTCATTGGAATAAGTTTTACATTCCCTTGTCTAGCCCTCTAGTCCAGGCCCTATTTTATATAGGCAAAGTACTCATTCAGTTCTGAGCAATCCAAAATTAATCTTCTAAATTACATAGGCAAATGCTAATACACCTATTTTTTTGTAAAGGTTGTAAAGTTTTTTTGTAAATCATTGAAGAAAATATAAGAGGCTATTATTAATAATGCTCAGTTGACAAAACCCAGCCCATAAAATGGCACAAATTATCAATCACAGGTGAAAGAGGTTGTTAAAAAACAAATAGCATATAAAGTACATTTTAGCAGTAAACTTGTACCAGGAAAAATAAATTCATTTGAGTGACTGAGCCTCACAAATTTTTCACAGCTACTGAAAAATGGCTGGTTTTGACACTTACTAGTCTTCAGATACATTGACTACACAGCTGACAATTTTAGCTGACAGCATGCATTCATCCTACTTACAGTTTAGGCAAGATGGAAAAAGTAGTCCCCTTTACTATTCTCGGAAAATGTACAAGTGATCATAAACTCCAGGGGAAATATCTTACTTTTAGCAGCTAAATGACATCCAATCCCCAAGATACACCACAGTTTGTGATTAGCTAATACCAGTGCCTCCTTCAAGGAGATAACAGCCAAAAGGAGTGTCTAAAAGCAGATACTACAAAAGCTTTAAAAAGAAAAAGGAGGGGGGGTGGGGGGGGTTAGGAAGCAGCTTTATTTCCAGCTGTAAAAAACTTTAGGAAAAAGACCTGTTTAACACACCAAAGGAACTCCAGCATAATTGCTTAATTCCCTGAAGCTCTCAAGTACCTATTAAACAGCTACATATTTTAACACCTAAAATAATATAAAGAGGTCAGGATAACTTAGGCTTTATACACATGGGTATCTGCAATCAAAACAGGAACAGAAATAACAACAAATTTCTACATTTGGTCTAAAACTGCAATCACACTGCTTGTGACACTACCAGAACATGCTACTCACAATCTAATATTATCTTCATACTGTCTCCTTGCTCTGATACTCTCACGCGAGTAAAACAGCAATTCACTGCATTTGTTCCAAAATAAACACTACGTTACAGTCAGTACAAATCACATGCACACTTAACCATGATGTACATCATGCTCATATTCTGAAGGTTCTCTTAAAATAAAAAGTTGCAATTCCTACAAAGATCACTTTTCACAGTGAAAAAACACACCTCTCTGCCCCCAGTGCGCCCACTGAGGGGGCAAAACAACAACAAAAAAAACAAAACAGCAACCAAAAAGAGCTAGTTAACCCAATCTGAACTGTCCTAAGGAAACTCCACATCATGTCATAGCACAGAACAAAAATTCTCTCTGCTTGTTTCGTGGCACACAAACACAGAAATTACACTCCACTCTAGTTGTCAGTATCTTTTAGAGGACAAGAGACATAAAAGAGAATTTACAGGATGCTGCCATGTTAGGTTAGGGAACCAAAAAGAGAGTTTATTAATAATGAATGATGAACAGAGCTATAGAAATAAGGTACAGATAATAGTATGTTATACATATTTACCAAAATAAACTTAATCGAAGATAAGTGCAGCCAAAACAACATCAGACGTTACATATAAAAGCAATTTTATTATATTGTAAGAAGGAAGTGTTATTCTGCAACTCTCTCTGTCAGGAAATTTCATATACTATAAGCTCCTAAAACTCAATGTTTCAAACCTCGCAGACTTCATTCAGTATTACTTTTACCTATTTCTTCAATAGTACCAAAGAGACCGATTTGAGTGAAGTATTTAGTCCTTTGTTTTGGGTTTTTTTACGGAGACTTGTTAGTGCCCGGAGATCACTTAACCTGACATTGTTAAGGATCCTGCCTTTGCCTGAATACGAATATTTTTCTTTTCCTTCCTGTAAGTCCCATCACATCACTGTAATCCTGCTTTGCCTCTTTGGAAGTTATGTCCTTAGAGTGGAAGACATCGATCTTGCAGAGTCACTGCAGTCATAGCTTAAGACTGGAAGACCACTGCTAATGGTGAAGGAAACCAGAACACCCTCGTTTCCTCCGCCGCTTCCTCCCCACCCAAGGACACTGCATCACAGCGCTGGGACACGGATCCCGGCCGGAGGAAACCCCGATCCCGGCACAACTCACCGCGCCGCGCCCCTCAGCGGGGCCCGCAGTGACACCGCCGCAGCCGCCACGGGAGCCGCGCAGGTACCGGGACCCGGC